>CAUYTI010002439.1:0-21807 GCA_963575145.1 Galago senegalensis | reverse complement strand
ATTATAAAAACAAGAATCTTTCACTTCTGAAAGAACAAACATTTCTCAAGGTTCTTTTCTTACCTTTTGTTGTGGTTGTTATAAAATGGCTGGTTGGGGAGGGTAATTGGTGGGATCACGCCTATGGTTCATCCTATAAGGGTACATGTGAATCTTTCTAAATGTAGAATATAAATGTCTTAACACAATAACTAAGAAAATGACATGAAGGCTATGTTAACCAGTTTGATGGCAATAGTTCAAATTTTATATAAAAACAGCCCACTGTACCCCATGACAGTATTAATGTACACAGCTATGATTTAATTAAAAAAATAAATAAATAAAATGGTTGGTCTGCTTAGAATACAATCAAGGCTCAGGACATTTTCTGCTCACAGGTATCTTTGTTCTGATCTTAATCAATTGACTGACTATATTCCCCTGGCAATTCTATCCAATGTTTCTCTTCTCTAAAATAAATCCTTCATTCAGGAATTTTGGAAACTAATGGAGTGTTTTGTTGTATTTAAAATTTTTTTTTTGCACCCAGATTACCTTTGTGACTCTTTAAGTAGATGCTTGGTAGACTAACCCTGTGTGGCTGTCATATCGCACATATGAACAAAAGAAAGGTTCTGGGAATTATTAGGCATGGTTGGTTTGCTCTATGCATCCTTAGATTTTCAGTGGTGTTGTGTAGGTTATCCTGCTATTGGGCCTCCAGGGAAAGAGGTCAGTCCATCTTCCCTTGTTGTGGCTTTGTGTATACCTTTACCAGGGGTCCTCAAACTTTTTAAACAGGGGGCCAGTTCACTGTCCCTCAGACTGTTGGAGGGTTGGACTGCAGGCCCCAGGACAAGTCAGATACCTGCAGGCTGGATAAATGTCCTAGGCAGGCTGCATGTGGTCTGTGGGCCATAGTTTGAGGATGCCTGCTACCTTTATAGGATGTTTGTCTAGCATGCTTATAAGTAAGGTTTTATGGCCAGAGCTTACAGCATAGAAGAATTGCTGGGGCTGAGTTTGAACCCACCAACCTCAGTATATGGGACCTGTGCCCCACTCACTGAGCCACAGGCACTGCCTTGGTCTTTCCCTTTTTATCGACAGTCAAAAAGTTCCAACCCATAGGTACCCTTCTCATTGGCCAGTTTGAATCACGTGGGAGATGCTATTCCAGCCCCTACAGAACTACAGGAAATTTCCAAGTTCTAGGAAGTTTACAAATTCCCAAGAGTTAGGTCACCATGGAGAGGACCCGGCAGGGGTATCCTTTTGGTCTCCTTGAGAAGACCTGTTCTTCTAGATCTCACCCTTTAATTTGCAATATTCTTGCCTATTTTTTAAAATTTCAGGTTAATGTAAGACTACATATGATTAGGTTACATTGTTTGTTCTTGCTAGTTATAGTTGAGCCCTTCATCCAGGAGGTGTGCCCTATACCCCTACATTGTGCTCATTAGGTGATACCAAGCCCCTTCCTTTTTTCACTCCCCATCTCTTCCCTTCTCCCCCACTTCTTGAATTTAATTGTGTTTTTCTCTTGTGTGGTGTGTGGTGTTTATCTACTAGTTTCATATTAGTATTGAGTACATTGGATGCTTGCTTTTCCATTCTTGTCTTACTTTACTTAGGAGGATGTTCTCCAAATCCTTCCAGGTAAATACAAAAGATGTAAAGTTTTCATTTTTTATGGCTGAATTGTATTCTATGGTATACATATACAATAGTTTACTTATCCTTTGTGAGGTGATGGGCACTTGAGTTTCTACATCTTGGTGATTGTGAATTAAGCTGTGATAAACATTCTAGTGCAAATGTTCTTATGGTAAAGTGGCTTTTTTTCTTCTGGGTAGATCTCTACTAATGGGATTGCAGGATCAAATGAGAAGTCTATTTTTAACTCTTTGAAGATTCTCTATACTTCTTTCCAAAAAGGCCGTGTTAGTTTGCAATCCCTTCAACAGTGCCTAAGTGTTCCCTTCTCTCCATACCCATGCCAGCATCTGCAGCTTTGGGACTTTGTGATGTGTGCTGTGGATTAGGTGCTATATCAAGGTAATATCCTTGTCTGTTAACAGTAACCAGGGCACATAACCTATGGGGAAGAATATAAAATTCAAAAACCTCAGGATTTATCAATGCTTTCTTTGCCTTAAATGTCTTCCAGATTTAAAGGAGAACAATGAAAATATTACAGAATTTAAAAACAAAACTCATAAATCATTAAGAGTTGTGGAAGTTTATTTATTCAAAGTACAGGGGCCAGGTGTTTTGTCTGAAAGTCTAAAGAACAAATGAGTGTTATAGCAAATATAAAGTTAATGCTCCCCCAAATGAAATAGGAATGAATAGGCCCATGAGAAGTCTGGTTACTAATGGCTTTGCATTGGTAAGACATCTATGTAATGGATAATATTGTGTTAAATTATTACAAAACATTAAGGGTAATTCAGAGGTTCAAGAAGTCCTGACTCAATGGATTAAAAGCAAATTTCATTCCCAAAAGATATTATTTGAACTTGACTGAGAGGGGTCTAATCAAGTTTAGCTATTCACCAGGCCTCTGTTTTAAACTCCAGTCTTTCACAATAAGGAAATATTGTCCCCACCCTTTCAGCAGTTGCTTGCTGTTAACCCCTGCTTTTCCTTAGACATCGGGACTGGCAGCAAATCCACCTCTCCCTGAGTTTCAGACCCATGAAAAATTTACAGGAAGATCCTAATTAATGGTAGCCTGAGAACATAAGGACAGCGGGCAGGCCTTCTATTAGGAATATGATTCTAACTGTAAAATCTCAAAACTTTCCAGACTTGTTCTTAGTAAATTCCATTCTATAACAACTCATAAAAGAAATTTCCAGCAGGATGCGACTCATCTCACCCATTTGTTGAAATGAAAATCTTGCTTCTGATTTTATTTCTAACTAGATAAGAGTTTGTCTGCTGTCCACACAGTTCTTTGCCCAGCCCTGCACTACTACCCTCACCCTAGTCATCCACAGTGGTTAGGGGTTGCCTGTGTAGCCTTCCAAATTTTCTTTACATGCATATAAAACACAATTATATTTTCTTCCCCTATTCACCTTTCTTACAAATGGTGGCATGTTGTTCCTACATTGCTCTGCACCTTGTGCCAAAACACAAAAAGAGCAAAATATAAGAGATAATACTGATACATTTAATTACATTGAAAGAAAAGTCCTTTTGATTGTCTGAAAGATTTCATGAAAAAAGTAAAAATGGGAAGTCCCAAGTTGGGAGAAGATATTTGTAGTGGATATACTTGTGTAAAGGATATACATTTATAGATCTCATGAAACCACAATGAGAGTTCATAGCACATTCACTAGACTGGCAAAGATGAATGTCTGACATCGGGTGCTGGAGAGGAGATGAGGTAGTAGGAGTGCAAATGGCTTTAGTCATTTGGAAAACAATTTGATAAAATATGCTAATGTCAGTGAGGCCTCTGCCTCATAGCTCTGTAATCATATTCTTAGGTATTGGCTCCAAAGAAACTCTTTTAACACCTGCACACAAAGACATGTCACCTTTCTTTTAAATAAAGAAGGCAAAGCAAACAAAATGACTCAACTTAAATATCCATCACTGTGGTTTACTCACAGACTGGGATATTATTCTGCAGTGAAAACATATTACAGAAACGTAAATCAACATGAATGAATTGTTTTGAACGTGATATTGAGTAAGAAAGAGGGTATAGAAGAATAAACAGAGCATGTTACTTTAGAACTTTAAAACCTGCACCACAATACCTTTGGTTATCTAGGGAAACAAATACAGTTTTCAGAAAAATGCTTGAGAATGATAAGCACCAAATTTAGGGTAGCGGTTACATCTGGGTGAAGGGAAAACTCTCTGAGAGGTCCTGGGGGGCTTCAGCTATATCGTGTTGAACTTGGAAAGTATATTCTAAAATCTTTAAGGAAAAGTAATTTACATGGTAATTTTTATTTATTAAATTAGGTGCTGACTATATAGGTGTTTATTATTATCCTTTTCACTTTTCATTCATCTGAAATATTTTTAAAAAACCCACCTGACTCTGCGTAAGATTTCTAACTTTGCTAGAAGATCTGAAAGTCATATTATTCAAATGTTTAAGCTGGTTGAATATTTGGATAGCATTTGAATTTCCAAAGCATTTCTTTGTTATTTTATTTAATCTATAGTGCACATATTTTTGATCACTGGTTATGAAATGACCTATAGGACTTGGAAAAATAGACTTGGACCCACTCTGATGTAAATAATTGGTGATTTATTCACACCTGCGCAGGGGGCCATTGTCCTACAATAAGCGGCCCCGAAGTGTAGGTCTTTTTTGTCTTTTATACCCTTTTTTGTGGATAAGGAACATTACTGTTGGCAGGGCACTGTCAGCAGGGTTACAGTTTGGGTTTACGGTTTAGATATCAATGGTTACGGCTTGGATGGCAGTGGTTACCGTAGCAATGGTTATAGTTCAGATAGCAATAGTCACAGTTTGGGTAACAATGGTTATAGTTCTGTTCCTGGCAACCCTGGGGGGAAGAAGGGGGCCTGGGAACAGGCTGAGAAGCACGTTCTCTGCCACCTGGTGGGGGGTGCATGGGAACCGGCTGGGTTACAACAGTTATAAAGAAATCTTCTGATTTACTTAAGAACATACAAGTTCTTAATTTTATCTTTAGTTTTTTCATCTGCCAATACAGATTGATACTCAATTTATGATGGGGTTACAGTCCAATAAATCCATTGTGGGTTAAAAATATCACAAGTCAAAAATGCACTTTATACACCTAACCTGCTGACTGTCAACGCTTAGCCTAGGTAACCATGCTCAGAACCGTTACATTAGCCTGTAGTTGGAAAAAATTATCTAACACACAACCTGTTTTATAATAAAGTATAGAATATCTCTTGTAGTGTTTTGAATATTGTACTGAAAGTAAAATACAGAATGGTTTTATGGACTTTCAAAATATGGCTTCTACTGGAATGTGTATCACCCAAAAACTTGTTAAGTGAGAGTATCGTAAGTCAGGGACTATCTGTATAGGGACACTCTACGTGAGCTACCTAGCCTGACTCCAGGTACTAGTTCTCTAACCTGCATCCTGGTCCCCCATTTGCCTTATCCCCAGGCACCTCCATTCTGGCCCAGCAGTGGACTCATGACTTTCTACTTACTTCCCCATACCATGGTCAAGACCTTCCCTTCAGGAAAAGCTTCACTCTTGCTTAAAGGGATGAATTTGGGACCTCAAGAGGCCCACCACATAAGAATTCAGGTTTAGAATACAAGAGCAATGCATCACAGGTGGAAGGGCTGGGCTTGCAATAATATGCAAATGACTAACGATAGCTTCATAATCACTATCCCCATCTGGAGTAAAGATCAAGTAGACAACTCAGAACCTTCTTTGTATGTTGCTGTGTCTGTAGCTGGAGCATAATCTTCACTTGCTTTTAAACTCTGGGGTTGGTCTTTGTGAGTAACAAACAACGAAACTGGACCAACGTGAATTTTGGCCAGTGAAACCGAGGAGCCAGAGCATACAAGGTCTCAGATAGAGAAGAATCCATATAGTAGATCCATACTGATCATCTTTGCAGGTGGCCTTCATAAGGTAACTCAAGAGTTACAAAACCATTGATGGTATTTTACTTCTGGGCCATGCTTTCTGGAGTTCACTGGCATCACTGCACAAAGTAAATAATCATCCTTGATTGCCCCAGTGACTGTAAATAGAGTCACTCATACCCATGCAAATATCTTAAAAAGGGTATCCTCTTGATAAAAGATAAAGTAAATTAAGTGAGGGAAGAATAATGCTCAGTATAAATATTTATTTTCATTTTGATTTTTATTAGTGTTTGTTTTGAGTTCCTAGAATAGTATTGGGACATAATGGGGATTGCCAAGGTTAGTTTTGACACCAATGAAGGACTAACCCAATGCAACAATGAGCCAGCATTAGACCCAAATATCTATGACATCATGAGCTTAAGGAATCTTAGAAAAATTTTGAAAGGCTGTAGCTGTACACTTTGCTTTGAATTTTGGGAAGTCTTGTTTTTTTTTTTTTTTTGGAGTTTTTGGCTGGGGTTGGGTTTGAACCCACCATCTCTGGCATATGGGGGTGGCGCCCTACTCCTTTGAGCCACAGGTGCCGCCCTAACTTTGAGAAGTCTTTTGCATTCCTTAATTCACCCAACAGTACTAGCCAAACTATAATACAAAACTTGAGGTTCTTCCTGCAATATGAAAGAGCAAGCTATGCTATGTTTACACTTTTATGTGACTTGCTTGCTTTCCTCATGTTTCTTTTTCTTTTTTTAACTAAGTTGGTTGGGACCAAACATAAGATCAACCAGGGATCTTAACTTTTCTTCTCACCCCAGATTTAAACTCAGCTTTCAGTTTTTGGTGCCTGTTGCTAATGGGATGGGGGTGGGGACACTTGTGAGGGGGAGTGGGAACCGTTGGTGCAGTCCATCCTGTTTCACAGCATATATCTCTGATTTCCTGTTTATTTTTTAATGTTCTACATAGAAATAGTTTGTACAACTTTGAGTTAAAAAAAAAAAAGAGTTTCAGGATGGAAAAATCAAGCCATCTGCAAACCCTGGTGAGACAGAAATCCACCTTTGTCTGGGCATCCTGTGGCTCTGTCTGAAAGAGAACTTTGCATACTCAGAGCTGCTGCACCAGGTACCCTGGAAGTCCTGGGGGACCATGCCTCATTGGCACAGCTGGGTCCTGTGGAAAGGTGGCTTGGCATTTGTACTAGACTACTTTCTGTGCCTCAGTTTTTTTTTTTTTTTTTTTTTTGAGACAGAGCCTCAAGCTATCCCCCTGGGTAGAGTGCCATGGCTTCACAGCTCACAGCAACCTCCAACTCCCGGGCTCAAGCGAGTCTCCTGCCTCAGCCTCCCAAGTAGCTGGGACCACAGGCGCCCGCCACAACGCCTGGCTATTTTTTGGTTGCAGCCATTATTGTTGTTTGGAGGGTCCAGGCTGGGGATTTGAACCTGCCACCTTAGGTGTACGTGGCTGGCGCCTTAGCGGGTTGAGCTATAGGCGCCGAGCCTGTGCCTCAGTTCTTTATCTGTGAATTGAAGGGGCTGGCGAGGTTGACCTTTAGGTGTTTTCATTTTTTTTTTTTTGCTGTTTTTGGCCAGACTGGGTTTGAACCTGCCACCTCTGGCATATGGGGCCAGCACCCTACTCCTTTGAGCCCAGATGCCACCAAAAAGGCCTTTTTCTCTGGATTTCAAGAATCTCAATTTTGTACCAGGAGTTTGGGGTCAGGAAGAGTATGATGTTTAACTTTCTGTTAAGAAACTCAGGTGGGGGACAGATGCCTGCCCCATATGCCAGGGGATCAAACCCAACCCCAGCCAAACTGCAAAAAAAAAAAGAAAGAAATAAAAAGAAACCCAGGTGTTCTTTTCACATCTAAGACTGCATGGAGGGTAATGTGGGTTCTATCCTAACTCCTTTTGGCTGTCTGCCTCTAATGTCACCAAGGTGACAGTATTGCTTTTGTGGTGAATGATAAGGAACTGATGTGGATGTGGAAGAGGATAAGAAGAGTGTTTGCATGGAATCTAGTGCTTTTTCAAAATTTTGCATAATTCTTCATTTACATCTTTCTGAAACCCTCTGAAGAAAGGGGACCCAGAGGAGGTAGCAATATGGTGGCCAAATAACAGCTTCTTTGCGACTGGGTGCATTGAGATTGGGGAGAGAAGACTCTAGACATCTCTGGCTTATGGGCTTTGCCCAGAAATATCTCTTTGGGGACACAGGGAGACAGTGAGAGACTTCTGGATCCTAGGAGGAGGACAAAAGCAGTGAAGAAGTGGCGAGTGGTTGTGTTCATTTGGCTTTCGCAGCTGTAACTACAATAGCAGCAAGATGGCAAATAGGGAAGGCCTTCCCTGTGGGCTGTTTTTTTTTTTTTTTTTTTGTGGACTTGGGCACGCAGTTGAACTACCTTGGGTGAGAGTGCGGATGACTTTAAGCGTTGTCTAGGTCCCTGGACTGAGCTGCTGAGCCAGAATGGAGCTAATATCGTTTGGCTATGGGCTGCGTCCATCCAGCCATTGTGGGAGATCTGCCCCTGCAGGCTCTGCCCTTAGGGTGGCACAGCGAGGCACGGGCTGGGAGACCTTGGGCGAGTGATCTAGTGACTGAGCTACACCAAAAGCTGGAATTGGGGAAAAGCAGAGATTTCAGTGTTTGATAGTAGCAGGGCTGCCTTGAAGCCTCGGCCCTTAGGAGCATACAGTGAGACCAGTTTTGGTGCACTGGATAAGCAGGCAGCCACTTCAAGAGAGATCCCAGTGACAAGTGCTTTCTTAGGAAAGCTTCTGCTTAGCCAAGGTTAATGGTTTATTTTTTATTTTTTATTTTTTTTTATTATTTTTGGACTTAAAAAAATTTTTTTATTAAATCATAGCTGTGTACATTAATACTATCATGGGGTACAGTGTACTGCTTTTATATACAATTTGAAATATTTTCATAAAAATATGGAATGCTTCATGAATTTGCGTGTCATCCTTGCACAGGGGCCATGCTAATCTTATCATTCCAATTTTAGTATATGTGCTGCCAAAGTGAGCACAAGGTTAATGGTTTAGACTGTCTTTTAAGCAGGCTGAGGAGAGATGTAGGCTCTCAGTCCTGCAGGGTTTGAGAAATCAGCAGAGGCCTCCAGTCTCCATCTCATATAGCTGTATCAGCATTGTGATTAACATCTCATACCCCAGAAGATCACCTGTTGCCCAGACAATATTCAGCAAGATATATATACTGCTTTGGTTTTGGTTTTGGATTTTTAAAAAATTTTTAATATTTTCCCTCTAATTTTTCTTTTTTTTCTTCATTTTTCTAGTTTAAATATAATTTTCCATTGTTACCTTGTTTAATAATAAGAATTCCATTTTTGATAGTGCTTCTGTCCTGATTATTTGGTTTTTCCCTCAATTTTATCCCATAACGGTTTCTGTTTGTTTGGTTTGGTTTGATTTATAGTATTTTTGTCTTTCCTCTCTGTTCGGTGGAGGTGGGGTACTGTGTTCGCACACACTGGCAAAGAGCTGCTGACCTCAAGGGAACCACTCAAACCAGCACCCCCAGAGGTTGGGGAGTTTTTAAGCTTGGGTCAAAGTACCCTACTGTACACCTTAGTACACCTTTATCACTCCTGTCTCCCTCTTTCTGTGCCTCTCTTCTTTTTTTCAATATTCACTTTTACTCACCCCTCTCTTTTTTCTTTTTCCTTCTTGCTCTTTAATCTCATCCTTTTGGTCCTGTATCAAAAGGACTCATCAAAATCTTAGGCCAGAGGCATGATAACTTAAAGAGCAAGAGGAAGTGAAAGGAAAATTAGGGCAAGGAAACAGATAAAATAAAACATTCATGACGAAGAATCAGCAGAAAATCCTGGCAACATGAAAAACCAGTCCAGAGCAATCCCCACAAGGGACCTGGGGTCCAATATCCTACTACTGCAGAGGTTTCCACCTATAAAGAAATGTTAGACATGACAGAAGGGGAATTTAAAATACTGATGATGAAAACAATGAAGGAAATTACTGAGAAAGTGGAAAATAACCAAAAGGAAATCCAAAAACACAGTAAGAGATGAACAATATGAAGAATATAGAAAGGATATAGCAGAGCTGAAGGAATTGAAGCAGTCAATTAGGGAACTTAAAGATGCAATAGAAAGTATCAACAACAGATTAGACCATGCAGAAGAAAGAATCTCAGAGGTAGAGGACAAAGCTCTTGAGATAACTCAGATAGTTAAAGAAGCAGAAAAGAAGAGAGAGAAAGCAGAATGTTCACTGACAAAATTATGGGACTTTATGAAGTGTCAAACATACAAGTTATAGGTATCTCAGAAGGGGAAGAAGAATGCCCCAGAAGAATGGAAGCCATACTAGAGAATATTATAAATGAAAATTTCCCAAATATCACCAAAGATTCTGAAACACTCCTTTAGGAGGGATATTGGACCCCAGGTCACCTCAACTCTAATAGAGCTTCTCCAAGACACATTGTGATGAACCTGTCCAAAGTCAAGACAAAAGAAAAGATTCTGCAAGCTGCCAGAAGTAAGTGCCAATTGACCTACAGGGGCAAATCCATCAGGGTGACTGCAGACTTTTCTAATGAAACTTTTCAAGCCAGAAGACAATGGCCATCTACCTTTAATCTACTTAAACAGAATAATTTCCAGCCCAGAATTCTATATCCTGCTAAGCTAAGCTTTAAAATCGACAGGGAAATCAAATCTTTTACTGATATGCAAACATTAAGGAAATTTGCCACAAGACTAGCTCTACAGGAAATACTTCAACCTGTTCTACACACTGACCAACAGAATGGATCAACAGAAAAGCACCCAGAAATTAAAGGATAGAACCTAGCTTCTGTAAAGATGCAAAAGATAAAACTAAGCAATGGACTTTCACAAAATAAGATGAATAGAACACTACCACACTCATCAATCATCTCAATAAATGTTAATGGCTTAAATTCCCCACTGAAGAGGCATAGATCGGCTGATTGGATTAAAAAACACAAGCCATCTATTTGCTGTCTGCAGGAAACACACCTAGTCTCAAAAGAAAAATTAAAACTCAGAGTTAAGGGTTGGAAGACATTTTTTTTAGGCAAACAGAATTCAGAAGAAAAGAAGGGTTGCAAACTTATTTTCAGATACATGTGGATTTAAAGCAATTAAAGTAAAAAAAGATGAAGATGTGCATTAATGTACATAGTTAACATTCAATAAAAAAAAAAGATGAAGATGGTCACTTCATATTCGTCAAGGGAAAAATACAACAAGAAGGCATTTCAATTCTAAACATTTATGCACTCAACTTAAATGCTCCAAGATTCTTGAAACAGACCTTAATTAATCTGAGCAATATGATATCCTATAACACCATAATAACAGGGGACTTTAACACTCTTACAGAGCTGGACAGATCCTCTAAACGAAAATTAAACAAAGATATAAGGGACTTAAATGAGACCCTAGAGCAACTATGCTTGATAGACATGTATAGAACACTCCATCCCAAAGCTAAAAAATATACATTCTTCTCATCAGCACATGGAGCATTTTCCAACAATGATCATATCCTAGGACACAAAACAAATCTCCACAGAATCAAAAGAATTGAAATTTTATCCTATATCTTCTCAGACCACAAGGCATTAAAGGTGGAACTCAACTCCAACAAAAACGTTCAATTCCACACAAAGGCATGGACATTAAACAACCTATGCTGAATGAGAGTTGAGTGTAAGAAGAAATAAAAGAGGAAATCATTAACTTCCTTGAGCATAACAACAATGAAGACACAAGCTACCAAAATGTGTGGGATACAGCAAAAGCAGTCCCGAGAGGAAAAATTTTCACTTTAGATATCTACATCTGAAAAACAGAAAGAGCATATCAACAAACTTATAAGCCATTTTATGGAAAAAGAAGAACAATCTAAGCCTAAACCCAGCAGAAGAAAAAAAAATGTCCAAAATTAAATTAGAGATTAATGAAATTGAAAGCAAAAGAATCATTCAGAAAATTAATGAAACAAGGAGTTGGTCTTTGAAAAAAATAAATAAAGTAGATAAACCTTTGGCCAGAGTAACCAGAAATAGAAAAGTAAAATCTCTAGTAATCTCAATCAGAAATGATAAAGGGAAAATAACAACAGATGCCACCAAGATACAAGAGATTATCTCTGAATACAAGAAATTCTATGCCCAGAAATTTGACAATGTGAAGGAAATGGATCAATATTTGGAATCACACCCTCTCCCTAGACTTAGCCAGGAAGAAAAAGATCTCCTGAACAGACCAATTTCAGGCACTGAGATAAAAAAAAAAAAACAAAAAAATCTCCCAAGAAAAAATATGCTGGTCCAGATGGCTTCACACCATAATTCTATCAAACCTTCAAAGAAGAGTTTATTCCCATACTGCAGAAATTATTTCAAAGAATTGAGGAGGAAGGAATCTTCCCCAACATGTTCTATGAAGCAAACATCATCCTGATTCCAAAACCAGGAACAGACCCAACTAAAAAGGAGAAATTCAGACCTGTTTCACTAATGAATATAGATTCAAAAATTCTCAACAAAATCCTAGCCAATAGATTGTAGCTTATCATCAAAAAAGTCATATGTCATGATCAAGTAGGTTTCATCCCAGGGATGCAAGGCTGGTTTAACACACACAAATCTGGGCAGTGCCTGTGGCTCAATGAGTAGGATGCTGGCTCCATATACCAAGGGTGGCAGGTTTGAACCTGGCCCCAGCCAAACGGTAACAAAAAAAATATCTGGGCATTGTGGCAGGCGCCTGTAGTCCCAGCTACTTGGGAGGCTGAGGCAAGAGAATCATCTAAGCCCAGGAGTTGGAGGTTGGTGTGAGCTGTGACATGATGGCACTCTACCCAGGGTGACAGAGTGAGACTCTGTCTCTAAAAAAAAAACCCCAAAACAAAAACAAAAACATATGCAAGTCCATAAATGTTATTTGCCATATCAACAAAAGCAAAAACAAAGACTGCATGGTCCTCTCAATAGATGCAGAAAAAGCATTTGATAAAATCCACCATCCTTTTCTAATTAGAACACTGAGGAATATAGGCATATGTGGCACCTACAGCTAATATTTTACTGAATAGAGTAAAACTGAAAGCTTTTCCACTTAGAACTGGAACCAGACAAGGTTGTCCTCTGTTGCCATTATTGTTCAACATAGTGCAGGAAGTTCTAGCCAATACAATTAGGCAAGACAAGGAAATAAAGGGCATCCAAATGGGAGCAGAGGAGGTCAAACTCTCCCTCTCTGCTGACGATATGATCTTATACTGAGAGAACCCCAAAGACTCAACCACAAGACTCCTGGAAGTCATAAAAAAATACAGTAATGTCGCAGGATATAAAATCAATGTTCACAAGTCAGTAGCCTTTGTATACACCTATAGCAGCCAAGAGGTGAGGCTAATTAAGGACACAACTCCCTTCACCATAGCTTCAAAGAAAATGAAATACCTAGGAATATACCTAACTAAAGAGGTGAAGGATCTCTATAAAGAAAATTATGAAACCCTAAGAAAGGAAATAGCAGAGGATATTAACAAATGGAAGAATATACAATGCTCATGGCTGGGATGAATCATCATTGTTAAAATATCTATACTTCCCAAAGCAATCTACCGATTCACTGCCATCCCTATTAAAATACCAACACTGTACTTTCAAGACTTGGAAAAAATGATTTGTCATTTTGTATGGAACCAGAAAAAAACCCTGTATAGCTAAGGCAGTTCTGAGTAATAAAAACAAAGTCAGGGGCATCAGCATACCAGATTTCAGGCTGTACTCCAAGGCCATAGGGGTTAAGACAGCATGGTACTGTCACAAAAATGGAGACATAGACATTTGGAATCAAATAGAAAAGCAGGAAATGAAACTAACATCTTACAACCACCTAATCTTTGATATTCTAAACAAAAACATACACTAGGGAAAAGAATCCCTATTCAATAAATAGTGCTGGGAGAACTGGATATTCACATGTAAAAGACTGAAACTGGACCTGCACCTTTCTCCACTCACAAAAATTCATTCAAGATGGAGAAAGGACTTAAATTTAAGGCATCCTCAAAGAAAGCATAGGAAAAACACTGGAAGATATTGGCCTGGGGAAAGACTTTATGAAGACTTCTGTGGCAATTGCAACAATGACAAAAATAAACAAATGGTAATTAAATTGGAAAGTTTCTGTACAGCTACAGAAGACAACAACCAAAGCAAATAAACATCCTACACAATGGGAAAGAATATTTGCCTATTTTGAATCAGACAAAAGTTTGATAACTATGATTGATACAGAACTCAAATTAATCCACATGAAAAAAGTCAATAATCCCATATATCAATGGGCAAGTGAAATGACTAGAACTTTCTCTAAAGAAGACAGACACATGGCTAACAAACATATGAAAAAATGCTCATTGCCCCTAATTATTAGAGAAATGCAAATCAAAACCACCTTGAGATGGTGAGTTTGGTCCACATTACAAAAATCTCAACACTAAGATGCTGGCATGGATGTGGAGAGAAAGGAACACTTTTCCACTGCTGGTGGGACTGCAAACTAATACAACCTTTTTGGAAGGAAGTATGGAGACCCTCAAAGAATTCAAGCTAGACCTCCCATTTAATCCCGCAATCCCATTACTCTACCCAGAAGGAAAAAAATCCTTTTACCATAAGGACAATTGCACTAGATTGTTTATCACAGCTCAATTTACAATCGCCAAAATGTGAAAATAGCCTAAATGCCCACCAACCCAGGAATGGATTAACAAGCTGTGGTATGTGTACACCATGGAATACTATTCAGCCACTAAAAAGAGAGACTTTACATCCTTTGTATTAACCTGGATGGAAGTGGAACACATTATTCTTAGTAAAGCATCACAAGAATGGAGAAGCATGAATCCTATGTACTCAATTTTGATAATTAATGACCTAATACATGGTGGGGGTGAGGGAAGGGGAGAGCAGAGAGATAAGGAGGGAGGGGGATAGGTGAAAGGAAGAGCAGAGGTGGGGTGGGAGAAGGGAAGAGCAGAGACAGGGAAGGAGAGATGGGGTGGGGTCTCAGTGTGTGACATACCTTTTGGGAGCAAGACACAATTGTAAGAGGGACTTTACCTAACAGATGCAATCAGTGTAGGCTGGTTTTCTTGTACCTCAATGAATCTCCAATAATAAAAAAAAAAAAAAGAAAGGATACCCAATAGCACAACTAAGACTGAAAAGTCATTTACAAAGTGCCAGGCGCTAAGCTATTTATATATATACTGTTATAAAACTTCACTTTTTTTTTTTGAGACAGAGCCTCAAGCTGTCCCCGTGGGTAGAGTGCTATGGCATCACAGCTCACAGCAACCTCCAACTCCTGGGCTCAAGCGAGTCTCCTGCCTCAGCCTCCCAAGTAGCTGGGACCACAGGCACCCACCACAACGCCCGGCTATTTTTGTTGTTGTTGTTACAGCTGTTATTGTTGTTTGGCAGGCTGGGCTGGATTCGAACCCGCCACCTTAGGTATATGTGGCTGGTGCGTTAGCCACTTGAGCCACAGGCGCCGCGCCATAAAACTTCACTTATATTCACATATACACTTATATACATTTCATAATAACTGTGCAAGATAGGTACTGTTACCTCCATTTTACCCATGAGATAAATGACTAAAGAAATCAAGTAATTGACTCAAGGGGTATAGCTTATATGTGGTAAGACCAGGATTCAAACCTGAGTCGGCCATGTGTAGGGCCTAATGTCCAATCTCTAGCCTGCACTGCCTCTCTGTAGGAACTGAGGTCAAGGATACCAGTGTGGTCTTAGAACTCAGGCTGGACCCCAATTAGTTATCATAGAACATAGATTTTCTGACTCTTACCCTGTGCTTCTTTCTTTTTTCATTTTTTACTGTGAAATATATCATACACAGACCATATTGGATGAACACACATACAGTTTTTGTTAAACTGTGTGGTATTGTTGATATTTGCTCGGATTTGACACATAACAATGGTAACTTCATGATTATTTATTAGAGTATATTCTAGTGTAATGAGCTAGTTTCATGTTAAATCGATCCCCCCTTGTATAAGCACCACCTAGCACAAAGACTAGAGCGTTGCTGTCTGTGTGCTCTTCCTTTTCCTCTCTGGGTAACACTACACTGACTTTAACGACAATCATTTCTTTTCTTTGTAGTTTAACAAGTGTGTATTAAGCTTAGTTCTGCTTATGTCTTCATATAAATGGATAGCATATTGCTGATGTTTTTTTGTGACTTACCTTTGACATTTGCGATCATGTTCATGAGATTTATCCAGATTGATGCATGCAAGTAAAGTTTTTGTTTGTGTTACTATTGTATAATATTCCATTTTGAGAATAAATCACAGTTTATTTGTTTATTCTGTTGTTGAAGAGCATCTCGGTTGTTTCTGGGTTTTAGCTAATTAGCCCAACACTTCTGTAAACATTCTTGCATGTGTCTCCTGCTGCACATGGAGGAACCTCTGTAAGTCTAGGGTATATACTTGTGGCTAGTCTTACTGAGTGGAAGAAAAGCTAAACTGTTTATATCATCTCGCTCTGCGCCTAGCAGGTGCCAAGTTTCCATTGCTCCATCTTCTCTTACATGTGGTATTATTAGACTTTAATGTTTCTGCCATCTAGGGATGTGTAATGGCACGTCACTGTCATTTTATTTTGTATTTCCCTGATTGTATTAAAGACGTTGAGCAATTTTTCACGTCTGGATTGATGATTTGACTTTGCCCTTCAGGAAATGTTTATGTATTTTGCCTCTATTTTATTTTTACTATTTCTCTCTTTCTCTATCCATAGGAATTCCATATATCCTACAATTTCTCTCTTTCTCTGTCCATAAGAATTCCATACATGTTTCTGCATATTAGTCCTTTGTCAATTATACGTGGTGTAACTATCTGCTTGCAGTTTGTGTCTCAGCTTCTCATTTTCTTTATGGTTTCTTTAGGTAAATAAATTAAGAAAATTGACTGTCTCAGGATAGTTAGTGCTTTTCATGTTTTGTTTTAGAAATCTTTCTCTAGACCCAAATCGTGAAGATATTCTCCTACGTTGCCTTTTAAAATCTTCATATTTTTGTCTTTAAGACCGTTGGAATTGAATTTTGTGTGTGGCATCAGGTAGTGGGAGAAGGTTCAGTTGGCTCCAGTGTGATTGATTTTCAAAAATCCACCCTTTCCCACTGATCAGCCCTGACACCTCGATTTTATGTCAGTTTCCTGTTTTCTGGGGTGTGGGTGACCATCATTGCCTCTTCAAATCTGAGTACAAAGGAATTATTAACTTTGTTACCTGTTTCTCCTCCTCCCTGCTTATTGTTTCCTTGTGGTTGTTTTACAGAGGAAGTGTTATGCAAACACTACAGTGTAATTAGTCTGATTTCTTAACTTCCCTCAGTTAGTTCTGGTCAGCCCTCCACCTTTCTAACCATTTGTAAGTCCCATGGATCCCACTTTCCCCAACTGGGGCCTTGTTCCAAGTCAGAACTTGTGAACAGTGGAACCTGAGGCTTTGATACTTTGGGGGAAACGGGAGTAATTCAAGTCACCGCACAAATTACTTGGGCCTGCAGAAGTTGTATACTAACCTGGAAGCCAGAAGATCTTTTTTTCCTTTCTATAACTATTTTCTGTGCAGCCCGAGGCCAACCTCAGTTTTCTTATTTGTTGGATTACATGAGTTACAATCTCTCTTTTCTTTTTAAAATTCAAATGGGACATTGTCACCATCTGTCTGTGTGACTAAATGTATCCAAACATCTTTGTGGTTTCCTTTTCCATAGCTCCAGTTTCTTTTAGACTGTCCAGAATGAGTGCTAAAAAACATCTGATTTCTTCCTGATTTGGGCAGAACAGCGATGGTGTACCTAAGAAGGAAATGGAAAGGCGGCCTCCTACTTGGTCAGAGTTGATGAGACGTTTATGAAAAAGGTTGAAGGGCCCATCCAGCCTGCCCTGGTCACTAGGAAGCTCTGTGACAATACATGTACCTCTCCGAAACTATTTCCTTCACTAGTACATGAGGATGTCAGCAGCTACCTCATTACTTCATACACTTGTTAGGACAAGCACATCAGAAACTGTAGATATAAACAATGAAGTATTTTTAAAATGAAATTCTTTTATAGACATTTACTAAGTGCCCACTCTGATCCTAACTAAACAAATGACCCATGATCCCAGCCTTCAAGGGGCTCACCTTCCAGAACTTTCACAGAGACAACATGGTGTCGTGGAGAGAATCCTGGAGTAGACGGGAGAAGCCTTGTTTCCTGGCAGTATGCTGTGTGGGAGCTTGGCCAAGTTTCCTCACTTCCCTGAATCTGAACTTTTTATTTGTAAAATGAAGAATGAGACAGATAAACCAGAGGGTTGATAATATCTCTTTTAACGTTCTCTGATTCTGTGCCCTTAAACAAACCACAACTGTTCCTCATCTTTTCGGCCTCCTTCGTAGTCAGCTTGTAAAGGTCAAGTGAGATGTGGTGAAAGGATTTTGAAACCTTAAGAGGCTGCACAAATGGGATGTGTGCTTGTTATTGTCACCCCCCCCCCAAGCCCAGGTTTAAATGGGTTTTGCAACTGGTTACCTGATTTGAGGGGCTTATTGCAAGATGAGAGTGGGGACACCTGTTAAAAATTATTAAGACTTTCAGAATGGCAACAGCAGAGCATGTTAGAGCCCTGGGTGATTACACAAGTCACAGACCCATGAATCCAGGGTTTCCAGACTGTAATTTCCTAGACGCTCAGCATTCCTGCTCACCTTGCATTTCTCAGGGGTTTATAGGATTGTGACGTCCCCTTTGGTCTTTTCTCATCTAGTGTGATACACAAGGATCATGCAAGTCATTATCCAGTGAGTGGGAAGTGAGGGAACTCACTGGACTGATAGTGCACCCAAATGTAAGTAATCATAGTTCTGGAGATTTTGGTCTACTCTACTGAGGGGTCCTTTTGACTTATTGATGTCAAAGTTCCGCCTTGATGGTTTTAAGCAGTTACTTGGACTTTCCCATGGGGGTCTCCTAACTTCTTACTCTGTTGCATTTTGTTCTCTACCCAGAACATGCCCAACAGCCACCCTTCCACCCCTGCACCAGCCCATCTTTGAATGCTGCACTCAGTTACCTCGGCCTTTCCTTTTACTTTAAACCTGGTGGGCTTCTTTTACTTACTTCAGCTTTCTGTTTGAACCTCCAGTGCTCAAGAATAATTCCTTTTAAACGTTCCTGCCAATTTCTTTGGATACTAAAGTAATTCTCAGTTCTAGAGATTGCCAACTTTTTCCTAGAACAGAGCTACTTTTGATTTTTATAAAATCTTCAGACTACTGGGCTGAAGGTTAGGGCATAGGGGGATTACCCACGTAATGCTTCAGTGCTTCAAAATGAGGAATAGCTGTGTAATAAAGACACCTGGCCAAAGATGAAATGAGTTGTTAAATAAGAGCCACATATTTATCACTGAATATTGTCTAACTAGGCTGTCAGAGGCATTGGAACGTGGGGCAGGAGTTGGAGATAGGCAGTCATAAGGGCTTTCCAACACTGAAAATCCCGTGACTCCATATTAGTAAATTTACTAGCAGGTTGACTGCTCTTCTGTTTCTTTGAAAGTCTCTTAAACACAAATGGGATCTTTTTTGGGGTGGAGGAATGTTCTAAAATTAGATTGTGGTGGTGGTTGCTCAACTCTATAAATTTACTAAAGATCATTGAACTGTATACTTCAGACAAATGGTTTTATGGTATGTGAATTATACCTCAATAAATCTGTTTTATAGAAAGTTTCTTGAGATTACAACTGCCATGTTTTTAAAACAATGTATTATTTTCCAGTATACCTTATACATGTTTAAAGTATGTGTTAGGCATTGAGGTACTTTTAAAAGACCAGATATTCAATTAAGAAAGTAAATGTAACACCTGGAAGATTATCTAGACTCTATTAAAATGATCCAAGCTTTTAACAAAAGGGATGCAAATCACCAAAAAAGCTGCTGCCCTATTTAAAAGAGTTTACGTTCTTCTTAGTGAAGTATGACAGGAGGGAAGAGCAAGGATCCAGTGTACTCAACGTTAATATGAAGTCAGTGGAAAAACTAATACATGCCCACACAAGAGAAAACTCAATTAAATTCAAGTTGGCGGGAGGGAAAAGAGGAGAGGGAAGGAGAGAAGGGGATTGGTGTGTTCCCACTTAATGGGCACAATCTAAGGGCATATGGCACAGCTCCTGGGGATAGGACACAACTACAACAGAGACTTTGCCTAACAAATGCAAACGCTGTAATCTAATAGTTTGCACCCTCATATTAATCTGAAATTTAAAAAAAGATGACAAAATACTATTTAGTGAGTTTAAAATTTACATGCAGTAAAATTCATTCTTAGTGGTATATAGTTGTATGGGTTTTCACAAATACATATCGTCCTGTAACCACCTTCACAATCAAGATACAGAACACTTCCATTATCCTCAGAAATTCCCTTGTGCTGCCAATTTATAGTTAATCCCTTTCTCTACCTGCAAACTCTGGCAGCCACAAATCAGTTCTCTGTTTCTGTAGTTTTTCTTTTTCAAGGACATTGTATAATATATGCATTTTGAAAAGGTTTTCAAACTTAAAACTTACCAATTTTCATTTTTGAATTATGAAAATAATGGTTATTTTGGGGTTGGGGAGATTTCCCTGCTGGTAACCAGTCAGATTGAGAAGAGCAAAGTAGCAGAGATGGGATGAAATTAGTCTGAATTCAGTCACCCTGACAGGATCACAGGTGGTTAGACCTAGAAGGGCTTTCAGAGTCACTTAGCTAACATTCTAATTATAAATATGAAGAAGCTGAGGTCCAAGGAAGATTGTCGCAAGCTTGCATAACTAGTTACAG
Organism: Galago senegalensis; assembly: GCA_963575145.1. Lineage (NCBI taxonomy): Eukaryota > Metazoa > Chordata > Mammalia > Primates > Galagidae > Galago > Galago senegalensis. The sequence continues at coordinate 1,246 of CAUYTI010002439.1, read as the reverse complement.
AGCTGGTCTAACATTCAGTTTCCCAGTAGTTAGTTTCAATACGCTTCCTACTACTGTATGCCATGATTCTGTCAGTTTTGTCTGACTCTGCGTTCTAGCACAAATTCTGTCTCCTTGTACTTTCTCTGCCACATCCCTCATTGCTGATGATCTAAGTAATACTTGGTATTTATCACTAGTCCTGGAAAAAGGATGGTTTTGAATTATCATTTCATTAAATTGTTCCTAATTCTTTGCATCATGAAACCACACCTCATTCACTACTAGTTAGTGGAGGGGTGTTCATTCTGCTTATAGGCAAAATGCCCATGAGAAAATACACCATTCAGAATCAAGTCATTATTAAAAGGCAAGAACTGGAAAGGCTATTAGAGACCATCTGAGGTGGTTTTGAGGCATTCTTAGGCATTTCCACAGTCCTCACCTGGAGCATCTCAATAAAGTGACAAAGAAAGGGCTGAGTGTTATCTGTGCTATCTGCTTGAATGAAACCATATACTAACGTTTCGATTCTTCCTGAAGGGCTTCCTGTAATACTTATTGTAGTGCTGATATGCTGATGATGAATTCAGACTTTGCATGTTTGAAAAAGTCTTTATTTACCTTTGTTTTTGAAGGTTATTTTAAGTAGGTATAGAATTCTAGGTTGGCAGCTTATCCCTCCTTGCTTTCAAGATGTTGCTCCCCAGGCTTCTGGTTTGTCTTAGGTCCTGTGAGAAGTCTGCTTTCGTTCTTAGCTTTCTTCTGTACATACTGTTTTTTTTTTTCTCTGCTTTTAAGTTTTTCTTTTTATCACTAGTTTTAAGCAATTTGATTATGATGTAGCTTGGCATGGTTTTCTTAAATTTCTTGTGGTTGGGATTTGTTGAATTTCTTGGACATAGAGGTTTATAGTTTCATCAAATTTAAAAAATGTAGCCCTTATTTCAATTTTTCCTCCTAACTCTTCCCTGGACTCCAATTACATATATGTTAGTCTATCTGAAGTTGCCTTATAGATCAACGATGCTTAGTTATTTTATTTTTAGTATTTTCTCTATGCTTTATTTTGGATGTTTTCTATTGCTATGTCTTCAAAGTCACTAACCTTTTCTTTTTTTTTTTATTGAATGGTAACTATGTACATTAATGCACTTCTGGGGTACAGTGTGGGGTTTTCATACACAATCTGAAACACTTCCATCAAACTGGTTAACATAGCCTTCATGTCATTTTCTTAGTTATTGTTTTAAAACATTCACATTCT
>CAUYTI010002437.1:0-16741 GCA_963575145.1 Galago senegalensis | reverse complement strand
CCCTGCACTCTCTTCTAGTATTTTTATAGTTTCATGACTTAAGTTTAAATCTTTTATCCAGTGAGAATCAATTTTTGTTCATGGTGAAAGGTGGGGGTCCAGTTTCAGTCTTCAGCACATCGCCAGCCAGTTTACCCGGCATCATTTGTTAAATAGGGAGTCTTTCCCCCACTGAATGTTTCTGATAGGTTTATTGAAGATCAAATGCCATAAGTAGCTGGATTCATCTCTTGGTTCTCTATTCTGTTCCATAAATCTACCTCTCTGTTTTTATGCCATTTTGATGACTATAGATTTACAGTATACCCTGAAGTCTGGTAACGTGATTCCTCCAGATTTATTTTTATTTCTGAGTAATGTATAGGCTATTCAAGGTTTTTTCTGATTCCATATAAAACAAAGCACTATTTTTTCAAGCTCTGTAGACAATGGTGAAAAGCAAATTTATTGAGATAGAAAAGAAAAAATGGCTGCTCAAAGGGCCGCGTTTGTGTGTGGCTGGTTACCTGCTTTTACGCTCATCTCTTGGTTGCATATTAAACAAAGAGGACTGTTTGTGAGTTTCTCAGGAGAAGGGTAGAAAGCCTGGGAGCTTAGGGGTCTTCCCCCCATTTAAACCATATAGGGCAATTTCCAGAAGTTGTGATGACAATTTGTAAGCGGTCATGGCCCTAGTGAGAGTTTATTTAACATACTAATGCATTTTAGCTAGCATGTCACAAGCAGTGAGAGTAACCTAAGGTTGTTTTCTATCATCACCTGAGCTCCAACTGGTGTTGGCTGATTTTCCCACAGTCTCTTGTTTCAACAGAGACCTGCTGGTTCCCTATCTCACTATCTTTGGGTATCCCCTACTGAACGCAATGCCGTCACATGATTAGAACTGAGTAGAACATGGTTCTCTTGACCTTATAGATCCTGCTCCCCACTTCCCCCATGCCATTTTTTTCAGAATTTACCTATTTCATATCTGTTTCTTTGCAGCTTTGCCCTGAGCTGGGATGGGTCAATCAGATAACTAATCCCTGCTCAGCTGGTAACTTCCAGATAACATAATGCCTTACCCTTATTTACAAGTCCCTTAAAGACCCATAAACATGTAGCTCTGGCATACTTTCTATTTAATGACATAAAATGGAAGTAAGAACAAGGCTAATAAAAACATACATAGTGCTGGGCCCCTTCTGCTTGCTATTGACAGTGAGCAAGTCTGGCTTCTGCCCAAAATGAATGCAATTCTCAGTGGCCATGAGATTAAATGAAAATAACAAAGGGAGAGGAACCTTACTATGGTTAACCACTCTAACAGAAATAACCACCAGGAGAGCATGTGGAGGCAGTGAAGTGCATACCTTCAAGGGCATCCTTGCTACTGACATGGTAACAAAATGGGAAGTGTCCTTCTTCACAGGGAAATGTGATACAAGTTCATGAAGTTTTCTAAAGTTAGCTTAGCATTTTACTAAATGTATCTTAGCTCTTCTACTCAGTAGTGGGACAGGGGAGGAGTAGCAGCATAAGATAGGATGCTTTAGCTTTACGGAGGTCAGGGGTCCATTGTGTGACTTCCAGGCAATCTCCATCAATGCTATTTCTCTGATCAGTTTTTGGTGGGTACATTTTGACTCCAGAGTTTAGGCAGTACCTGGTAGAGGGTAGGATTGTTGGGTAAAGGAAGAAGATTATGTTAGCCCTTTCACAGTTCAGGTAGAAGTAACATCACTGGGATACCCACTGTTTGCCAGTGGATTAACTTCTTTTCAATTTTTTTTTTTTTTTTTTTTTTTGCAGTTTTGGCTGGGGCCAGGCTTGAACCCACCACTCCCAGTATAAGGGGCTGGTGCCCTACTCCTTGAGCTGCAGGCACTGTCCTCCTTTTCAGTTTTCACAGGCCACTGACATTTCAAGCTGAAACCACTACACCATGTTGCCAGAGCTTACTCCACTTCTGTCTTCCTCCTTTTTGTAGAGTGATGTGTGGACTCTTCTAAGATTTGAAAAGTGAGGCCCATATTCCAAAATGCTAGTCAACTAGGATGCTGGTGCTATAAAACTGCATCTTCTTTTTGTAATTTCATTCCCTCCAATCTAATCTCAGATCCCTGCATTTTTTAGTTAGAATAGGGTAGAAGAAGCAATTAGTTAATTTATTTAAAATAATAATCCCTGGGCACTACTCACATGGAATTCTGAATCAGTATCACCACAGGAGGTGGGAGAAGCAGAAGCTACATTTCCATAAGCAAGTTGAGTGATCCTGACTTCAGAGGGTCATGCTGAACAGCCCAGGAGCTTTGTCTCTAATTCAAATCCTGACCCAAACTCCATTTTAGCCAAAGAAATCATCTCCCTCTTGGGTTTTAACACCAAACAATAAGACCATCGTTTTAAGTCACTTTGTTTCCCGACTTTAGTTGATTAGTGCTATGTCAAGGAGCATTTTTAGACTTTTTTAAAAAACTTACTTGCCATCCAACCTTCTCCCCTTCCTCCCATGAAATTTTAATACCACTATAGATATGTGTATATACTTTGACCCTTCTTAAGGGCCACAAACCATTGTAATATTTAAGAGCTTTTGCCTACTCCCCCCACCAACAACCAACTTTCCCCTCCTTGGGGGAGATGGTGGCCTCATGAGGAAGGCCTGGTGTACATCAAAGGCTTTGGGAAGCTCACTGTGCCTGTGTCTGACTGTCCTCCCCACCCACTGCTCCAGTAGGCACCAGCATTCAAGGTGGGCCCCATTCATTTCATTTCTTCTCTTTCACCTTCACACTCTCCTTCCCCTGTTGACCAACGGCACTGTAGGCTAAGCTAGAAATCTGTTAATTATCTTAGTCTCCCCGTTTTCCCAACTCTGCTACTTTTACCTGCCATATACTTTACAAATATGAATTTTCTTTCCCAACTGGACCGTCAAATTCCTCATTCAAAATTTTATTCTTTCTTCCCTGAATGGCTGTGGTCATCTGCTAACCATTCCCCCATGGCCAGTTTCCACATCTATTCTCACAAAGTGGTAACTACATTCACATCTCACCCCCTTTTAATACCAGTGCTTTATCCTTTCAGTGGCCCCCCATTTCCTGAGATGAAGTACAGATGATTCAGAAGGGTGGACACCTCAGTTTGGTGTCCTAATCTGTTTCTCCACCTCATCCCTCTTTTTCTATCTTCACGTTTCATGCTCCGGATCTACTGAACTGCTAATCCCCACATTTTGTGCCTCTTTGTTACCTCGTTTATTCACCATAGCCTTCAGAACTCAGCCCATTCTTCACTGCCTTGAAAAACCATTCCCGAGGGTCTCAGACTATACTGAAGTCTCCTCCCAGCAGTGCCCAGCCACTCTGGGCTTCTTTTCACAGCATTGCTTTGAAATCATGTCTGTCTCCCCTTAAATCCCCAACGTGGTGATGGCAGCAGTCATCTCTTTTTATCTTTCCACCTCCAGCTCTAGCAGTGCACTTGGCATGTGCCAGATATTCAATAAAATCTTCATTGAACTCCACTGAACTGCCCTTCCTGAGGTTGGGGTACTAATTAGTATTAAAATGGACCCCCCAAAAGCAGGTGCCCAGGAAGAAAATAGAAAGAAAGCACCGACTTTCCTAATCCACCAATGGGGTAATTACTTTACCAAAACACCCGGTCAGTTCATTGGAAAAGTCAGCCAGTTGGCATCACGGACACCAAAACATTCAACCAGGCATTTCACTGGACTTGTGACTTTCCAGCAGGTGTCCACGCAGCCTGTGATGGAAGAAGTTACTGATCATTCTTTGTTTATTTTTACTTTCTCCTCCTTCCCTACCCTCTCACATAGCCTGCGATTCATGCTGGAGCTTTCCTACCCATTTGGAAAGACAAACATGGCAAAGCATTCCTATTTGAGCAGACTCCCCCAAACTGCCTAGAGAACAAATAATGTCCACACGGAAAATCCCACACATGAAAAGGCAAGTTGAACCAAGTTGCTGTAAAGCACTGGCCCTTTCAGGTTTGGGACACGTGGCCTCTCTGGCTGAATGGACAGAAGGTCTGAATGCGTAAGAGCGGCTCCAAACAACAAGCACCCAAACAAGACCGCCATTCTCGCTCCCCTCAGACGACTGCCCTGAGAGGCTTGCTCTCCAACGGGTCCTACATGCTAAATAACTCCTATTCTCAGCTCACGTTGACTTGGGGGCTCGAGCCAGGTGAAAAGACAATTGACCCAAACAGCCAAACCGAACTCCAAACTTCACTAACGAAGTGGTTGATTTGCTAATCCCAGTCAGCCATGCGGGGTTCTGGGTGCCACTTTCTACAAATGTATCTTTTATGCAAAAGAAAAATTATTAAAAGGAGGTGGAGGGGTACACAGAAAAGGGGTCCTTTAAATGGGCTGTGTTAGACTTTTGTTATGTTGTGTGCTTTCTTGCAGGCGACTTTTTGGCAAATGCTGTATCTTCAGCAGGAGAAGTTGGCCGAGCACAAAAGGGCTTTTGAAGCGGTGAGTGTAAATTCAGACCCCTTTTCTTTCTTCCTTCCTTCCTTTCTTAGCCCTCCTTCTTCTCCTGTGTCTGGAGACCACTAAGGAGAAATAATAAGCACCATTGCTTGCAGGACACGTCCCATGAATTACTCAAACATCCAGTGTAACTTTAGAAAAGGGGCACGCTTTTTTCTTCCCTGCAGAAGTTTCCCTGTCCATTCTTTATTTACATGTCGTTGTGAGGCCAAGTGATGCACAGCTAGGCAGAACACACACACACACACACACACACACACGCACACACACACACACAGGAGGCCATTAAACAAATTAAAAGGGATGGGGATGACTAATACAGTACTCTCGGAATCCCCAATTTGATTAGTCTGACTTTAATACACAAAAGCAGTGCCGGAGGGGGAAGGGAGGCAAACTGCTCTTTAATAACCTGTACAATCAAATTATGGGGATGAATTTAACTATTCCGTACTTCTTAAAGGAGCCTTATTATCTGATTGCTTGTAAAAAGAAAGTCAGTTTTCCAGCCGAGTTTCTGGCACGCCCCTGGAACGTCCACGTGGCAGTTCTTGGGCTTTCATGACTATTTCTTTTCCCCTTCTGGAAAATTTTGTCTCCAAAAATTATTCAGATGGTTTATCTCCTGGTGGGCCCTTACCTTTTTTTTTTATTCCTTAATCAAGGATTGGAAGGGGGACTGTAGAGGCTAGGAATTGGTTTTCCCCTTGGTAGCTGTAGATGGATACTTTGGGGAGACTTTTTAAAATTAAATCATAGCTGTGTACATGGATGCATTTATGGGGCTCAGTGTACTGATTTGATATACAATGCGAAATGCTTACCCTGAACTGATTAACACACCCATCACCTCACTAACTTATTTGTTGTGGTAAGTCAATTATATTCTTTTCGTAACAGTTTTGAGATGTGCCATTGCAGCATGCACATTAGGTGAGGCGGGAGGTGGGGTGCCTTTTGGCTAAAGGTCTTAACCTACTTCAGATTGTGGAGGGCCGTCTGCTTCTTACTTCATGGAGCCTGATTTTGCCTCAGAAATCGGGGCATTTCTCCAAACATCAGTGGGTCACTGTGTCAGAAGCTGAGACGGTGTGGACTGATACTCCAGGGACCAGGCCACTCCTTTCGGGGAGTGATTCTGTTATAAAATAGGATGTCCGTGTCCATCCAGTAGATCTTCACAGAAATGCCTTCCTTTCCCCTTTACTGAACAGTTATAGCTGGCAATTTCTATCCTAACAGAGAATACTTTGCAATTCAGGGCACATTCCTACTGAAGCAAGGAGCACAGACAGAAAGCTGGGGACTTTAAAAAAAATAAACAAAAAACCAATCAAACTATTGACCTCAAACTCAGCTTCCACTAGACTTTTCTAAGTTGCTATTAGAAAATCAGGCCTACCCGTGGCCACCTCAAGTGCTCAAGTGTAAGTGCTGAGTAGTAACTACGCACAGGGACATCATTCCCAGCTATAAATGCTAACAGTGTCTTACTAGCACGCAGGTTCCACATGGCCTTCCTGTGCCTATGGTCGCCAGACTGGACTTTGTCTCATGGGGTGAGGAGCACAGATCCTGGAACCAGACAGTCTGTCTTCAAATCCTGGCTCTGTCACCACTGTCTTCAGAACCTCACCATGTTGTCTACCTCTCTGTGCCTCAGTTTCCTCATTGCACTCAGATGTAGGGAATTAATGATATAACAGCCAGAGATTGTTACAAGAGTTAAGTGACACATGGAGACCCATACAACAGGGCTAGAGAAGTCAACTGGGACTTTTACCACCTGGAACATTTGTCATATGGTGGGGACTTTCAGGACACCTTGCGTGCGTCATTATCTCATTTATACAACAAACCTAAAAGCTTAGAGTTTTTTTCCCTCTGATTTAAAGATGAGAAACTGAAGTATAGAGAGACTAAGCATCTTGCCTAAGGTCTCAGGGATAGGAGATGATAAATCACGGAGCTCAGACTGTAAGACACCTGTGCCCAGCCACTTCTCATACAATGTATATTCGACCCTATTTTCCTGGTCCCCAACAATGTCTAATCTAATCAGGGAGGATAAAGGTGAAACAAACACAGTATTTCCAAGGGGTAGTATTGAATGAGGTGGGGGAAAATGTAGCATGGCGGGAGGAGTGGAAAAGGGAAGGGTCACGGTGGCCAATGAAGGCAGCAGGACCACAGCCATCTGGCACGTGGGGCAGCAGGGAGCAAGTTCAGTGGTCTCCACAGAGGATCAGGGTCCAGTGTCCAGTGTGCTGATCTAAGGAGGTCAAAGCGTGATCATGTGCCAGCTGTCCTGGCTGCTCTATCCTGCCAGGCATTTCAGTATGTACTTAGAATTGGCTGACTTAATCATCCACTTAGTTTGGGTCATGGTGCCTGGTCACCTTGTCAGAGGTCAGCTCTGAGAAAACCTTCCAATCGGAGTCAGCTGATAAGCTCTGCACCTCTCTCCCAGGATCACGCTCTCAACACAGAGGTGTGCTATGACTCATTAGATTTCCCATGATTTTCATGATCGATCTGGGGATGTTGCACATGAAGGGTAAGAGGAGTTAGTCCGTTTATTTCTCTTTGAATTTTAAACTTGGTGGATCCCTGAACATCATTTCGCTCCCTTTGGCAGTCCAGGCCACATAATTTCCTTGAGGTTTATTTTTCAAGGTGGTGAAGATGGCATGTGCATTTTGAAACTTCTGGCTTACCAACTCTCAGCTAGGATGAACTTTGCAACATTTCTTGGTTTGAACTGTCCTTTCATTGGGGTTAATCAGACATAATGCCAAATGGTGAGCTTGCACGTAAGCGGATTTTGTTTTTACTTTGTATTTGCAGCTAGAGATGAGGGCAACTTTGTGTTTTGCTCACCATCATTCAGAAAGCAAAGGAGACCACAGGTGAATGATGTATAGAGATTACATATGATATGGTATGTTTTGCCATTTCATTTTTAAATGAAATCAATTATAGACTCTCATGCTGCCTTGAGAGATTTCTCCACACTCTAGATCTGAGCATAATATAAGTAAGTGTGTATGCGTGTATGATTTCCTAGATTGCCTATTTGGAAAAAAAAAATCTCCCTGTAGCATAAAATATCCTTGCATTTTTAATATATAAAAATTACAATGGATCTAAATTAGTTAGATATCAGTAATTATTATTTTTATTTGTGCTAGTGATTTGTCAAATGGAAACCAGAAGAATTTTATACACAGGCATGTATGTAGCTACTCAACAATGAAATGTACTTTTCACTGGTTACATGAGACAACCATCAGTGGCAACAACATTTATGGTATCTTGGTTTATTTGGAGTAAAATTCAATGTTCTGTGAACACTAATATTGTTTGGTGAGATCTTATAACACTTTCTCACCACTAGTAAATGAATTTTATTAATATCATTTAAACTGTTAGAAGATCTACCTTTGAAAATAAATTGGATATGCCTCCTAGTTTCAAAATGGAAAAAAAAAAGAACCACACTTTGATATATATTATTACTTATTAAATGACATCTGAATCTGTTAAGTGTTTGAACATTTTCTTCACTAACAAATGGATTTCAGAAGGAATGTTGATTACTGAATAGGAGTCAGGCTTGGAAACAGATTCTCTGGGTTTGTATCCTGGCTTTATTACCCAATAGGTATGTGAGCTGGGGCAACATACCTATCCTCTCTGCCTCCATTTCCTCATCTGTAAAGTGGGGATGTTGATGCTTGTACCTACATAATGGGTTGATTGGAGAATTGTGTCATTTACATATGTAAAATATTTAGACCAATGCTTGGCACGTGGCTCCCATATTAACCCCGAGACTCTGTTCTTTTGGTGCATTTTGACACACACTGGGCCTTTTGTTCTTGCAAGGTCTGTACTTCCAGAATGCAGGTAAGCTCAGCTGACATGCAATCTAAGTACAGGCTCTGCCATTGGTTCTGTGACCTTTGACAAGGCATGGAATCTCTGAGTTACTCCATCTGTGAAATGGGAATAATAGTGATGAATTTATAGGACTGTTACAGTAACGAACTCATAAGGCCAACTAAGCACTGGGGACAATGCCCAACACACAGTAAATATTCAACACCTATTAACTATAATTTTTATTAGCCAATACAGGCATGTTGTTTCAAGAAACAGACAGTCATCTGGAAGTCTGGAGAGACAGCCTCTAGTTTGGATTCATGATTTCTTTTCTGTAGGGCAAGTAGATTCAATGCCTTATCTTCTACATTTGAGAATGCAGATAAAATGTTCCTCTTTATTTAGTCCATTACTATTTCCAAAATCCATGAATATCTAAAAGTAAATAGAGGGAATACTTGAATGCCTGCAGTGAACCAAGATTGGGTAGAACAAGGTGGGAGAGAATCAAGTGGGAAGGCAAAGTGGGGAACAGCAGCTATCAGCAGGCAGGAGTGAGGGGCAGGTGCTGCCACCCAAGGGAAAAATCACAGAGCTAGGACTTCCCAGAGAGAAGGGGGGGGTGCTTGTTTGACACAAGCATAAGGAGTGGAAATTCAATGAAAGTCACAGGGCTTTTGGTGGCTTTCACCATAAAGGTCTAAGATATAGTGAAAGGCCAAAGTTGTCTTGTCATGGTACAAGGCATTCAAACCTGCAATAATAAATAGGCAAGTTCTCAGGTCTTCAGGCAGAGGCCTGTAGATTTCTGAGATACTACCAGAAATTGGATTCAGAAAGGCCAGGGGGAAGCAGATTTTCTTTAAAACATGATTGTCTTGTAAAACACATTAAGGAAGGCATCCATGGACTGTTAAAGACTTACAGAAAGGCATCTAGGAATTGTATTTCAAGAAGCACCATCCTGTGCAAAACCTCCAAATGGGGAATTAGGAGGCCTCAAGTTCAGCTTTACTGCTGGTTTCCCATGTGAGCTTAGGTATCACTTAGACTCTCTGAGTCTCTGTTTCTGCATTTACATAATGAGAGCATTACACTGGATAATTTCTGATCAATTATATTTCACAATTTTATATACAGGATGTACAAATGCCAGTAAAAATGAATAACGTGGATTTGGTAAAATGCACTAACAGCTCTGGGACCTTAAAGAAATAACTAAACTCCTCAGTGCCTTAGGCTTGGCTTATAAGTAAGGGGCCAGTGTGTGTTACTAAGGGACTGGCTTATATACAACAGCCACGGTGGTGGAAAATGTCCCAGAGAACCATTTGGTTCCTGGAGAGAAGAGGACACACACTTCAATGTCTTGTTTTGGAAAAACTTTTGTCCCTAGAGGTCAATTATTAGGCAATATAAACTAATACAATCATGGGATTATGTGGTGGGACCTTTAATTATTAACTCATAGGGTATAAGTTCAAGAGATACATTTGATGAAATTTGGATTCTGGGGACAAAGGAACCTGATGTTAGCTTTAGCATTGGGTTATTACACCATGTTCTTCTTTTGGATAACATTCCAAAAAAATACTTCAGACTGTTGGAAATATTTTCTAGGAATGTCCTTGAAAGAGGGCAGTGAAGTCTGGTATGATTTACTAGAAAACAAAATAATCCATCGGAGGACTATGTGAGTTTGCCACACAACACTGCAGTGAAATTTCTCACCTCCAACTTAGAGTGGGCCTGAGAACTTCAGACAAATCCTTCCTTTGCGTCTCCAAGCCTTTGTTTCCTTATCCATGAATAATGGGGAATATTATATACCACCTAACATTGTGAGGAATGAGAAATGAATGGGATATGTTGGCAGAGGGGAAAGGCAAGCAGACAAAAAAGGAAGTGATAGCTCTGTAACAATATTATAACTGTCCTTAGAACTATGGGCTGCTCATATACGTGTCAACTTCCTGGCACCCTTCAGTCACTTAATTACTTCTTCCTTGCGAGCAAGACTTCCTTAGTGTCACCACTTCTTCTCACTCAACTCTCCAACTTTCCTGCTTTCTTGCCTTTACATTACTCCCTCCTGTTTTTCTGCTATCACAAACTGGGAATTTTATGACAGTAGTAGACCTATCTTATCCGTGAATTACAGTTACCTCCCTCCTGCCCCAAATTGGGAAAGATACAAATGAATGAATGAGTGATGCCCATTCTTAGAAATAGACTGGACTTGGCTACCACTTTTATACTCTCCCTTTTGTCCTATCTTGCACCTGTATAATTCATTTTGGTGGCCTAAACAAGCACTTCTCCCATGGTGTGGCCTTATGGTGCTCAACAGAGAGATCTTGGCTTTTTACATGTCCTCCTTGAGTTATCCCCAGCACCTTTGCCTTTCTGTGTCACTTTCACTGGGATCCCTCTGTTATCCCCAGCCCACCAACTAGCTCACCTATCATTAGGTGCATTGTCCAGTCCCAAAATGAAAAAAAAGAAAGGAAGGCTTTCTTCTTCTTTCCCAGTCCCAAGGTTTAACTTTAGCCTTTTTCTCTTCTCCCCCTTGTTATTCTAGTCTGAAATCTTATCCAGCCTTATATTTCAATACCACTGTCTCTCTACTAACTTTAATTTCCCTCCTAGCACTTATTTCTATGTTCTAACTCCTTGATTTCCTAAAAATACTATTTTTCCAGCTTCTGACACTCACGAAATCTTTGTTCTCTTTAATCTTCTCTTTCATCTTGGCCTCTTAGGGCCAGTCAATTGCCATGGTTATAAAATATTTATGTTCATAATGTTTTTTTCTATCTTGTCCTTTACTCATACTTTTAAATTTCACTTCTTCTGCCTAATCATATGTTCTTGTATTCACTCATGCAGCCCTTCATTCAACAAATATTTATTAAGGGAAGACAATATCTCTGCCCTCATGCAACTTACTCTGTAGAAGAGGAAGACAGACAATAAAAAAATAATAAACATATACTTAGATGTTTACATAATGTCAGGTAGTAATGAGCAACGTAAATTGTGTGGGATGGGTGGATAGATAATATTAAGATGGCTGCTATTGTAGTGGTCCACTTGAGTCTATGATGTTTGAAGAACAATCTCATTGATGATGCCCATCTTGAATAAGAGTCATCTAGAAAAGGAAAACTTCATCACAAAAGCCCCAGGAGAGAAGGTGCTTGGTGCATTCTAGGAACAGTATAGAGATAACATGAGAGCAAGTATAACCTCATGGAAAGAACAGTGATTAAGAGATAAAGGGTGCTGACTTCTTGTCCTAATATGCAAGCCCAAGTCACTTCGCTTCTCTGGATTGAAAGGGTTGTGCTAGATGATCTCTAAGATATCTTATTAGTGCTAAAATATCTTACCAGTTCAATTAGCTTACCAGTTATTTTAGGACAAGGAGCCAGTTTATGTTTATATTCTCCTTAGTTCACAGTGCCATAGCCTACATTGAGTTGAATCAAGTACATTGGGTGTAAACTGAGTGATGAAAATGGGTTGAGGGATAAGGACCGAGAGAGATCAGAGGAGTGCTCATGCGGGACCTAGTTAAGGAGCAGAGGTCTTGGATTCTACTGTGTTAGACAATCAATGAAGAATTTTGAGCAAGGTAGTGGTATATTGTGACTTCCTTTTTAAAAAAGATCACTGTGACTGCTATCTAGAGAGCAGATATTAGAGTGTGTGGGGAGGTGGAGAGTAGGTGAATGAGGAAAGTGAAAGGCTAGTGGGAACTTGCAATAGAGCTTCAAGGGAAGTAGTAGAAGGTGATCAAATTTAGAAAACAGAGCCAAATTTCTGACAAAGTGTATATGAAAGAAGAGTCAAGACTAATAAGCCTCTGAATAAATGGAGGGAGGAGCAAACTTTGAAGGAATACCAAGGTGTCAGCTTTTCATTGGCCACAAGGAAGGCTAGATATCCAATTGAAAATGCTAAGTATGCAATTACGAATTATCAGCATATGGAGGAGATTTAGTGCCATGGCATAAGGGCACAAGTATAAATAGAGAAGAGATTTGAGAATGGAAATCTGGGACACTAAAATTTAAGGGTCAAGAAGTCAAAGAAAACCCAGCAAAAGAGATTCAAAGATATAGCAAGGGATTAGGAGAAAATCAGAGTACTCACCACCCACGCCTGGATAACTGCACGTGTGTCCTGCCTTTCATTTCAGATTAACATGAGGGTAAAGATGATTAGGTAGCATTGTTTGCATTTGTTAGGCAAAGTTCAGTTGTAGTTGAGCACTTCATCCAGGAGGCATGCTGTACACCTGTCTTGCCTTTCAGCCTCTTGGGTTTCCCAATTTTTTTGATGTATTGCTATTTATTTAATTCACATAAAAAGTTAAATGTATTTTTACATTGTTAATATTCAACTCAGAAAACTCAAAGGGATATGTCCAGTAGCAGAAATTCTATATCATTTCTTTTGGTATCTCTTAGACTTCTCAGCATGAACCATTGCACTAGTCTTGGTCTCTTCACTAATCTATACATGTCTTATGTATTCACATTTCCTCACATTTATTCATATTTTATCCCTTTATTGTTTAAACATATCAAAATCCTATATGTATATACTTTCAAAGATATATCCTATCTCATCCAAAATATATTCTCTTATAAACTAACACAATAATAATTTTTCCCACACAACATTGTCATAGCATTTATTGTCTGAATAATCTATACTTTGGGAAATGGTAATACATTATTTTTAAGGCCGTTAGCATTAAAGCTGAATTTCCTGAACCCAAAGCTCATCTCCTGTAGACACTAGCCATACAACTTCCTCCTACATCATTTACTAAGAAGCACATTGTAATAATGCTTATCTCCTAGAGGGGTTCTGATTCTTAAATGAGTTAATAAATAGACTAATAATGGTTCCTGATACCTAGTAAGCACTCAGTGAATGAGAACTAATGGTCTTTTTATAATTTTTTAGCTCTCATCATTTCCCATATAACATGGTGGCAATAGTATATTTGGGTGAAAAGATAAGGATGTGACTTCCTGTTCTGATCTGCAATCTCAAGAAAGTCACATCACCTATCTGCATCGAAAGGGTTGAGTTAATCTCTAAACTGTGATCTGGCTTGAAAATATTTTATCAGTTCAACTAGATTGTCAGTTGTTTGAGGGTTCAGAGTCAAGTGATATTTATCTTTGTGTTTTCTGTAGTTCACAAAGCAAGATATACATTGAATTGAACTGAGTACACTGAATATGAAGCCATGGATGGTTTGATGGATTGGAATAAGCAGAAGGAAAATGGGAAGAATCTTCTCTTGATACATGTTGGGCCTTGCATTGCCTACATCAACCTCATGTTTAAAGATTTCTGTTATGGGGAATAAAAGCCTAAATGCCCATAAGTAAAAATTACATACTATTATAGTTTAATCATTTCCTTTTTCTCCCAATCTCCCTCACTCTCCAGTGAAAACATGCACACACACATAAACACAGATACAGCTCAAAACATGGAAATTATTTAGAATTTAATCATAAAAGAACACTGTTTATAACTATAGTGTGTGTGTGCGTGCGCGCGCGCGTGTGTGTGTATATATATATGTCCCTGGTGAAAGGAGTGTTAAATATTTCTGTTTCTAGTTTACTTTCCTTTAGACTTCCATTTAGAATGCATTTTTCTTTCTCATTTAGTATTGATTTCTTCCACTATTCTGAAAGTTCTTTTGAGAATAAGTCTGGCTTTTTTGTGTTTTTCAGTGTTTAAACCTAGTGATGCTTCATACTAAACGGTTATTGGCATGCAATTTTTAAATCTCATTTGGTAGGTGGAAGAAATACAACAGAAGAGTTTGGTAAATATGGGTGAGGAGTAGTGTTTTTCCTCCAGGAAAAATCCACTGGGTTACAGCAAGAACCTAGCCAGAGGCTGGGGTTTCAGGTGGAGGGAGCTGTAAGAGGTAGACATATATCAGGGCTTCAGGAGGGCAAAGAGAAGACTCAGCTCAGATAACTAATGTGTAAATCAGGGACTAGAGATTTGTCATCTGAGCCACATAAAGGCTATTGGAAGCATCGCTTTAAGAGTATACAAAATTTTCCAGCAAGTCCTCAGTTGCCCATAGTCCAGTCTTAGCAAAGTAAGACTAAATATATACATGACTTACTGTTGGAGATGCAGCTCCTATTTCCTGCAGACTTGGTTATCTTTGGAAAGAGAACCTGCTGACTTGAGCCTGAGGGTCCATGGTACTTGGGGATGAGCCAAGTTGAAGCAGGCCAAGACATACACCTGGTAGAATCTAGATGTGGAGATCTAGCCTTACAACTAGTAAGGCTATCAGGTCAGAGAAACCTGCCAAATTAGAGGTGTAATATGATGCATAGGCCATATATACCAGTGAGCACAGTAATTTATTTCCAAAGCCTGAACATTTGGACAACAAGGAGAAATTTATTTTAGAACTAAGAATATCAAAATGTTGTCAGATAGATATTTTTTAAAAGGCAGGAAAGATAAAGGCTAATAATAATAACAGCTGAGCCATTAATAGATGTCAAGCTCTGTTCTAAGCTTATTCTATTGCATAGCAATGTAAGGAAAAGGATCAATGGATGGAACTTCTCCCTAAGAAATCAATTTGCAGGTTCAGAAAGGAAAATTTACTCATGTCAACATAAAATGAAATGAAATAGGTCTGAAGAAAGAAAATAAAGGCAGTACCAGAAGAAAGAAACAGATAAATATGAAATGAAACATCTCCACTCATTTCAGGTGAGAATAAAAATGGAGACAGGGTTTATTGTTTTATTATTCAATAATTTATTAAATTAGTATTGACTAGTTGAAAGAGTATGCATTTTGGGAACCCATAGACCTAGATTCAAATTCTGATTCCATTTATTATGTTATTAACTTAATTTAAATTCTCTAAATCTTTATATTCTTGTCCATAAAATGGGGATGATAATACCTACTTCATTAGGTTGTTATGAAAGTCAAGTGGAATGAGATAAAATATGTATTAGAGTTTCTTATTCTTAAAGCTAAATACATCTCTGTACTTTGATAACCATGATCACTAACATTTATTAAACATTTATCATTTAACAGGAGCTTTGCCTAACTCTTCCTCTATTATACCTCATTAAATATTCAGAATAACCAATCCACGAAACTGCTCCTATTTTCTGTACAAAGTATATGAGGAAACTGAGGCACAGATACATGCACAAGGACACAGGGCCCTTGCTGAGGAGCTAGGATTAAGACTTAGGAAGTCCCCTGCTCCTGACAGCACACTTGTGGCTTCGTTAAGCTCACTGCAGTTTCTTTAAATAATTAGCTTCTTAAGGGTAGTGATTTATTTTTCCTGGCTTATCACTGCTCTTGGTACAGTACCAGGAACATAATAGGTTGAAAGACTGACCTGTGTGATTCTTTTAATGGCATTTGTTAAAGAAAAACAGGAAGAAGGCAGTGAGTGCGTTGCTTGGCTAAGTTATGTGAGTTTAAGACTGTACCTGCTATTGTTTCCATATGCCTCTTTCACATATAGACATATGGTTATCTCTGATATATACTTGAAACTCTCTCCCTCACCTTGCAAGTGCATTTAAGTGTGATGAAAATGAACCTGAATCCACTGAAAAGAATTTTCTTTGAAAAAAACAAAGGAGACTTTATTCCAGGAAACAGTTTGCAAACCGGGGAGATGAAGCCTTGGCTGGAACAAAGAGAAAGCCTATCATCTTTTATAGAGAAAGTTTTCACCTAGGTTCCCACTCGGATCTGCTTATGCACATGAAGGGTGCAAACTTGCCTAGTTCTGACTGGTTGATGTAGGTCAAGGCCGCTTTAGGTGGTATGAACAGGCATAGACAACCATGAAAGTCCCAAAGTTAAGAAAGCATGGGGACTTTCCAGGAAAGCAGAGTAGGTGTGTGACCTCTAGTCAGCAAATAACCACTTGGCTCTTGGAATTTAGGTCCACTTGGCCACTCAGGAGCCATCATGAAGGACTGGTTCTTTCAAGATTCACATATGTGATTGTAAACCTCGATGTCTTTTTCTGAGGACAGTTGTCCTATCTAAGTATCATAGGTCCCATCAGTCTAAATTCTTCCAACTCTGGGCATATTTCATCCTAATATTCAAATATTCTGAATGTTTTGGAGTATATTAATACTCTTGTTTTTTTTTTATTATTTTATTAAATGATAGCTGTGTACATTAATGCAAACATGGGGTACAGTGTAGTGTCTTCACACAGATTTTGACATACTTTCATCAAGCTGGTTCACATAAATTTCATGTTATTTGCATAGTCAT
>CAUYTI010002435.1:0-11098 GCA_963575145.1 Galago senegalensis | reverse complement strand
ATTCTGAGTAATCAGAGTTTGTCTACTTTCTCTGCTGCATAGTACTCTGCTGTGTACAGAGCTGCTCTGTACACCATATTTACCAACCATTCTACTTTTTTTTTTTGAGACAGAGCCTCAAGCTGTCCCCCTGGGTAGAGTGCCGTGGCATCATAGCTCATAGCAACCTCCAACTCCTGGCCTCAAGCGAGTCTCTTGCCTCCACCTCCCAAGTTGCTGGGACCACAGGTGCCCACCACAACACCCTGCTATTTTTTAGTTGCAGCCATCATTGTTGTTTGGCAGGCCCACGCTGATTCGAACCCACCACCTTAGGTGTATGTGGCTGGCGCCTTAGCCGCTTGAGCCACAGGCACTGAGCCTAACCATTCTACTCTTGATGGATGTCTCGGTTGTTGTGTATCTGAGGCTCCTATGAACAACATTCCTGCACATGTATCCTGGGCACACAATCTGAGGTTGTCTAGGACACCCATCTAACCATAGACTTGCTGGCTCACAGAACATTGCTATGTATTTTTCAACACTGCTGTACTGTACCAACTGATATTCTGTCATATTTCCATTTTCTATCTCCTTGCCATTACTTGGCATCATCAGAGTTTAAATAGTCTAATCTGGTATGTCTACAGTGGTATTTAACTCTGGCTTGAACTGCACTTCCCTGACCACTAGTGGGCAATTTTCGGCTATTTGGATTTCTTCCTTTATTAAATGTCTGTTCAGAACTTTGTTCTATTGTGTAGGATGCCTTTTTTCCCTCAATTTAACCTTTTGCGTCTGTGTGTGTGTGTGTGTATTTGAGACAGAGGCTCAAGCTGTCGCCATGGGTAGAATGCCGTGGCATCACAGCAATCTCAAACTCTTGGGCTTAAGTGATTCTCTTGCCTCAGCCTCCCAAAAGTAGCTGGGACTATAGGCACCCACCCCAACAGCTGGCTGTTTTTTGTTGCTGTTGTTGTTGTTGCGTTTGCCATTGTTGTTTTAGCTGGCCCAGCCTGGGTTCAAACCCACCAGCCTTGGTGTATGCGGCCAGCACCCTACCCACTGAGCTATGGGTACCACCCTGATTTAACCTTTTTTCCAGCATTCCTTTACCAGATATTTGATGAGTACCGAGCACTGTGCTAGGTGCTAAGGTTTCGGTGATGAGTGAGATGGCCTTGGGCCTCCTCGGGAGCTTACAGTCCTACCACACTGGTTGTTAAAGTCAAATGAGACAATAATCAACAGGAAAGAGCAGAGCTGCTAGAGAGAAGACACAAGCAAGCACTGGGCAGGCACAGAGAGAACACGGGACTCACTTGTTATGCCCTCGGTCATGATGTCTGTCATCTTGCAGCAGGAAGAGAGCATCCTCATGCTTAACTGATCCACCACCAACACCTGGAAGGAAAGAGAACAGCTATGGCTGATGGCATCTTCTGGGTTTCTCTCATCAGCTCAACTGCATCTTCAAAAGGAGCTCTAGAAAAGCAGAATATGGAAGCGACGATACTTTCTGTGGACCAGACACCCACTGAGACTATGCTTGTTTTTACCTCCTACACACAAACCTAACTTTCTAGGAGTTAGAGATTCCTCTCACTTATTCGACTTACTTTTATAAATATACTTGTTTTTATTTTTCATGATAAAGAAAATGCTCACTAAAACACACACACAAAAATAAAAGAAAAAAAATGTATGGTATAAACACTCAGAGACAGTCATATTACTTGAGTTTTGATTTTTGTGGTTTTTGGGGGGGCAGTTTGTCACCCTTGGTAGAGTGGTGTGGCGTCATAACTCATAGGAACCTCAAACTCTTGGGCTCCAGCGATTCTCTTGCCTCAGCCTCCCAAGTAGCTGGGACTACAGACGCCTGCCACAACGCCTAGCTATTTTTAGAGATGGGGTCTCATTCTTGCTCAGGCTGGTCTTGAACCTATGAGCTCAGGTAATCCACCTGCCTCGGCCTCCCAGAGTGCTAGGATTATAGGTGTGAGCCACTGCACTCAGCCTAGTTGAGTATTTTTTAAGGGTATAAACTTGTTTTTGAAGGGAGAGTGAATATTAGCACACACACATGAGGTCTGGCACATGAAGACATCAGGATTCGTACCTTCACCAGCACACACACCATGTGGGACCACAGCACACCTCAGTCTGGACCAGAAGAACAAGAACATTCCAGTCCTGGTCCAAAATCTTCACACCTACAATTCTTCAGCTAACCTTTCCTACTCTACATCAGAGAGAAAGCCAGAAGTTAAAACAAGGCCATTTCTCTTCTCTTTCTTTAATGATTGCCAGGGGTATTCAACCCATGCCACTGGGCCACATGCTGATTATTTGAAGACTGTTTTGTTTATCTATGGTGTGTGATATTGAGAAAAGTGTTGTGGACCTTTTTTTTTTTTTTTTTTGCTCATCAGCTTTTGTTAGTGTTTGTGTGTTTAATGTGTGGCCCAAGGCTTCTCGGCAGAGAAGAAAAAAGGTTGAACACTCCCGAAACCAAGAAGAAAACAACAAGATATAGACACATCAGGGCAGAGTGTGGACCAGAAGCTTTTACTGCAGTACAAAGGCCAATTAGTTTTCATGATGTAATAAGAATCAGCTTAATCAAGATTAGTTTAAAATTCTCATGTCTACAAATCCATTACTGATAGAAAAGGCAAGAGAGAAACACATGCGTGAAGAGCTCCTGCCTTCTGGGTGATGAGGATGCGTGTGCTGGCTAAAACTGAAGGCCAGGGGAGAGACTGCAAATCCTCCTGTACCAGTCATTGTTGTCCCAGACTCAATGAATTTAGAAATGCATGTACTCTTGACTGCAAGAAAACTCAAGGGCAAGAATAGTTGGTATAAACACTTCAACAATTATGTGGTGGAGAAGTTCAAGTAAAACTGCATGCTGTCCTAACACCAGACAGCCAACTGGCCCTTAAAATACTGAAATCGTCAGGCTTGTACGGGCACCCGACATGCCTGCAACACCCACTCCAGGAGCCCAGGCCGTACTCAGCCTGAGTGGTTTAAATACGTGTTTCACGTACATTACAGTTTCTAGCACTATGAACAAGCAAGCTTACTGGTTTTGTCTCACACAGTCACACATAGTCACAGACAGATGGACAGGACAGATGAGGGCTTTTTAAACCATTACATGGGCTCCACAGAGATGCTTTATGGTCAAGAGGGTTTCTTCTTCCTCTCTCATGACAAGCAAAATAAGTATATCTTCTCTGCTTTATCTAATAGGCTCCTAAGATTATTATTTTTTTTGAGACAGAGTCTCACTTTCTTGCCCCCAGTAGAGTGCCACAGGGTCATAGCTCACAGCAACCTCCAACTCATGAGCTTAAGCGATTCTCTTGCCTCAGCCTCCCAAGTAGCTGGGACTACAGGAGCCCGCCACAACATCTAGCTATTTTTTAGAGATGAGGTGATCCACCCGCCTCGGTCTCCCAGAGTGCTGGGATTACAGGCGTGAACCACCACGCCCAGCCCACCTAGGTAAGATTTAATTTGAATAAGAGTTCCACTGCTAACTGTCTTACCAAATGATCTTTAAAATAAGCTTTATGACCAAGGGACTTCTTAACTAAAACCATATAAAATGTGTGGCAGAGCAGATCACATTTTTCCAGTCCAGGAGTGTTTTGTCCTCTCTGACATAGCAAAAGCCCTCATTCTGGCTTCACATCCTTCCTTCAACTCTATCTCCTTCTTATTTTTTTCAACATGGACGTACCTTCAAGTCCACTAATTGCCCTCTTCTACTTACCTTCCACTCCCCCTTCTTCTTGACCTTCTTTATCACATCATGCATGATCTCTAAAAAAGGAGAAAGATAGTTTAATATAATTTCAAGGACTTGTACACCTGCCTGTTAGACTAGGTTGTCTCCCTTTGACTTTATTTTCCGAGTCATGCAATCATCCATCTCTTTACTGAGCCATAATCAACCACCATAAAGACAGTCTCCTTCCTGTCCCCTTAACTTGGTACTTCTCCACCTTTTTGGTCTCAGGACTTCTTTACATTCTTAAAAGATTAGGACCCCGGGGGGTGCCTGTGGCTCAAGGAGTAGGGTACCAGCCCCATATGCTGGAGGTGGTGGGTTCAAACCCAGCCCCAGCCAAAAACTGCAAAAAAAAAGATTAGAACCCCAGGTTCGGTGCCCACAGCTCTGTGGTTAGGGCGCCGGACACATACACCAGGCAGGCAGGTTCGAACCTGGCCCAGGCCTGCTAAACAACAATGACAACTGCAACAACAATATAAAAAAAAAAAAAATAGCTGAGCATTGTGGCAGGTACCTGTACTCCCAGCCACTAGGGAGGCTGAGGCAAGAAAATCACTTAAGCCAAAGAGTTTGAGGTTGCTGTAAGCTGTGACACCACAGCAATCTACCCAGGATGACACAGTGAGACTCTATCTCAAAAAAAAAAAAAAGAAAAGAAAAAGATTAGGACCCCAAAAGTGTTCATGGGTAAATATCTAGTGACATCTACCATATTAGAAATTAAACTGAGAAACTTTTAAAATATTTACTAATTTATTTAAAATTATAAGCCTGGCATGGTATCTCACGCCTCTAATCCCACTATTCTGGGAGGCCAAGGTGAGAGGATCCCTTGTGCTCAGGAGTTTCAGATCAGCCTAAGCAAGAGCAAGACCCTGTCTCTACTAAAAACCAGAAAAATTAGTTGGGTGTGGTGGTGGGCACCTGTAGTCCCAAATGCTCGGAAGGCTGAGGCAGGAGGATCCCTTGGACCCAGGAGTTTGAGGTTACTATGGCACTACAGCCTGGGCAACAGAATGAGACTGTCTCAAAAAAAAAAAAAAAAAAATATATATATATATATACACACACACACACACACACAAAAAAACAACTATCTATTAACAAATAGTATTTTAATGAAAAATAACTATTTTTCATAATAAAAAATTTTAGGGAGAATATTGGCATTGTTTGACATTTTTGTAACCCTCCTTAACGTCTGGCTTCATGGCAGAAGGGTGGATTCTCCTATCTGCCTCCACAGTCAGTCTCTCCTGAATCATACAGCATCTGGAAAACTCCACCATGCCCTCATAGGAGAATAAGAATGAAAAGGCAAATCACATCTTAGTCTTAGTATGAAGATACTTTTGATTTCATAAACCCACAAACGGGTTTTGGACTTGAGAAACATTGCCTGAAGTGTAAAGTAAGTAAAAGGCCGTGACAGTGCCTCAGGCCACACGAGCCTCTCTCAAGCTCCAACTGATATGAGGAGCATCTGTAATATCTTCCAAACCTTGAGCACATCTGTAAAACACTCTCATCCAAACCCCCATTTTCTTTTTTTTTTTTTTTTCTGAGACAGAGTCTCAAGCCGTCCCCCTGGGTAGAGTGCCGTGGCATTACAGCTCACAGCAACCTCCAACTCCTGGGCTCAAGCGAGTCTCCTGCCTCCGCCTCCCAAGTAGCTGGGACCACAGGCGCCCGTCACAACGCCTGGCTATTTTTTGGTTGCAGCTGTCATTGTTGTTTGGCGGCCCAGGCTGGGGATTCGAACCCGCCACCTTAGGTGTACGTGGCTGGCGCCTTAGCCGGTTGAGCTATAGGCGCCGAGCCCCTTATGTATTTATTTGGAGACAGTCCATTCTATTGCCTGGGCTAAAGTGCAGTGGCATCTGCACAGCTCATAGCAACCTCAAACTCCTGAGCTCAAGTGATCCTCCTGCCTCAGCCTCCTGAGTGGCTGGGACTACAAGTGCCCACCACAACACCAGGATGGTTTTTGTATTTTTAGTAGAGAAGTGGGTCTCACTTTTGCTCAGGCTGGTGTTGAAGTCCTGAGCTCAAGTGATCCTCTCATGTTGGCCTCCCAGAGTGCTAGAATTACAGGCATGAGCCCCTGCACTAGGCCTGATTTTATTTTAAAAACTCACTTTTCTTTAAAAAAAAAATACAGAGATTAATATGCATGTGAACAATACGATATGAGAAAGTGTCTGAATGAGCTGCAGGGCCAATGGGGTGCTCAACGCGGATTTCTCAGCCAATGGGCACCACGGGGATTGCACATTTGATGCCATATGTGCTACAACTCCTATTGCAAATACAAAGTAAGCGTCTCTGTCTTAAAGGGACCGTAGGCTTTTATTTTACAGCAAGTTCTGATTTTGAATTGCTATGACGTGGAGAGAAAAGAGGGGCTTCGCTGAAGGTAGGAAGACAAGATGTAAAGATAACTCTCTTTGGAAGTTCGACTATGACGAGTAGGGGGAGAGATAGACAAGTAGGCAAAGGAGCTTTGGGGATTTTGTTTTTCTGTTTTGAGACTAAGCACGTGGAAAAGGCTGACAGGAAAATCCAGCAGAGCAGAGGAGGTGGCAGAAACATGCAAGAACAGTCAGTGGGCTCAGTGCCCGTAGCTCAGTGGTTTAGGCACTAGCCACATACACTGGGCCTGGTGGGTTTGAGCCCAGCCTGGGCCTGCTAAAAAACAACCACTGCAACAACAATAACAACGAAAAATAGCCAGGTGCTGTGGCGGGTGCTTGTAGTCCCAGCAACTCGGGAGGCTGAGGCAAGAGAATCACTTAAGCCCAAGAGTTTGAGGTTGCTGTGAGCTGTGACACCACAACACTCTACCCAGGGCAACAAAGTGAGACTCTGTCTCAAAATAATAATAATAATAATAAAGAACAGTCAATGGAGAGATCCCTGCCTTAGCCTATTAGGGGCTACTGTAAAGAATACCTGGGACTTGGTTATTTATTTGTTTACTTACTTTTAGGAGATGGGGTCTCACGGTGTTGCCCAGGCTAGAGTGCTGTGGCTACCTATCAAAGAACACAGTGGCATCAAACTCCTGGGCTCAAGTGATCCTCCTGCCTCAGCCTCTTGAGTAGCTGGGATTACAGGGCTACCACTCTCAGCTTTGGGTCATTTATAAAGAACAGAAATTGATTTCCTGACACTGCTGAAGGCTAAGAAGTCCAAGATCAAGGCTCCAGCATCTAGCAGGGGTCTTCTTACTGCATTCTCACATGGCTAGAAAGCAAATGGACAAGACAGAGAACAGAAGAGCAAGTTCCGGAACTCAGGGGAGGCCTCTTTTATAAGTGCCTCAATTTCATTAACGAGGGAGGAGCCCTCACAGCCTAATCATTTCTTTTTTTCTTTTGTCCTTATTGGGGGGATGGGTAAGGGGCTAGGAACAGGTTCTTGTTTCATTTCCTGGGCTAGATTACAGTGGTATCATTATAGCTCACTGCAACCTCAAACTTTTAGGCTCAAGTGATCCTCCCTTTTCAGCCTCCCAAAGTGCTGGCATTACAGGCCCCTTTATTATTATTTTTAATGCATACATAATAATCGTACATATTTATGGGGTAGAGTGTGCTATTTCAGTACAAATATACAATGTGTAATGATCAAATCAGGGTAATTAGTATATCCATCACCTCAAATTTCATTTCTTTGTGTTGGGAACATTCAAATCCACTGTTCTAGCTATTTGGAAAATATACAATAAGTTGTTGTTAATTATAGTCACCCAACAATACTACATATATTGATATTATTTGGGGAATTTCTTTTTTTTTTTTTTTGACACAAAGTCTTACTCTGTTGCCCAGACTTGGATTCTGTGGTATCATAACTCATAATAACTTCAAACTCCTGGGCTCAAGGGATGTTCTTGCCTCAGCTTCCCAAGTAGCTGGGGCTACAGGTACCAGCCCCAAGGTCCAGATAATTTTTTTATTTTTAGTAAAGATGGGTCTCACTCTTCTTTTTTTTTTTGTACAGACAGAGTCTCACTATGTTGCCCCTGATAGAGTGGCAGGGCGTCACACAGCTCACAGCAACCTCTAACTTGTGGGCTTAGGCAATTTTCTTGCCTCAGCCTCCCAAGTAGCTGGGACTACAGGCGCCCACCACAACACCCAGCTATTTTTTTGTTGCAGTTTGGCCAGGGTGGGATTTGAACCCACCACCCTCGGCATATGGGACCAGTGCCCTACCCACTGAGCACAGGCGTCGCCCAATGGGTCTCACTCTTAATCAGGCTGGTCTTGAACTCCTGAACTCCTGTGATCCCCCTGCCTCAGCCTCCCAGAGTGCCCTACTGGGCTATAGAACACTAGTACTCAATCTTCCTATCTGGCTGTACTTTCGTGTCTGTTAACCAACCTTTGGCTGTTGGTCTAATCACTTCTTAAAGGCTCCATCTCTTAATGCAATTACACTCGCAACACCTGGCCAGCGATTAGAGCATGATCTCTGAGGTAGGAGGGAGGAGAGCCTAAACACAGCAAGGGAAGAGGAGAAAAAGACTGTTCCACAATGGTCAGGTAGGTGCAAAACTACCCCCAAAGGCTGAGGAGCCAAGAGGCTGAAGAAAGGGGCTAACAAATCCAGTTTCTCAGGAAGAAACATTAAACAGGGACTTAAAACAGAAGCACTGTCTCAGGTGGCCTCAAGACGGTAGATCCCTGCACTTGCCCTCCAGAAAATATCCTTTAATAGAAAGTTTTTAGAGTAAAGACATCAGCACCTGGTCACATCTTAGACTTTCTTGTGAAACTCGTGACCACTGGGGAGGTTCGATAAGAATCTTTACGAGGGGTTACCTGTGCTACAGGCATCATTATTTTGTGAAGGGACACTTTGGTATGCAGGAGTCAAACATGGGTTATCATGGCGGTTTTAATGCACAATGACATTGTGAAGCAGGCTGTTTTCCTTCAGGGACAAAGAATTACATGGCTGCAATAAGCTTTAGAGTCTCTGGCGGGTTGCTAGGGCCTGCATCAGACCATCCAGGCCATTAGAGCACAGGTAGATAACAACCTGATTTGTGTTCTTGTCTTTGCATCTAAATGCCAATGACAAATTTGTTCAAATTTCTTCGGTTCCATACGAAAATGTATGAGTGGTCAGAGAAATATTCACTTAGTTAAATTTAGAAATATTGCCCTCCTTTGGAGTGAGGCTAGCATTTTCAAACCTTTCAAAAAAGGCTAATTTGCGATTGCATTTACTTGGTTTGGAATGTAGAGTTGAAGATCTGAAGACATTTAATCTGAAATACAAAGGCTCAAATACCAACCTTGTTGTTCCTTTCAACATTTGTAAGAAAAATCCATTTCTGGATTTTTCAAGCTGATATGAAAAATGTCCTTTCATTTTTTTTCATCTTGATGATTCTCTAAAGGACAAAGATTTTGAGCTTGGTTACCAAGAAAAACACATTCCAACCTCATCTAGTCCAGCTGCAGGATAAATGCAAGCTATCGTTTTTCCTTGGGTCAGGGGTAAACCCGAATCTTCTCTGCCAAACTCCAAGGGAAAACTCTTTCTTCCTGATATTCAGTCTTTGCCAGGAAAAGCCTCAAGAAGGGTTTAAGTGACAAAAGTTTGAGTCAGTTGCATAAGAAAACATTTAGAAAAGCACACTGGGGAATTCAGGGATAAAGTAGTTCCCTCTTTATAACTTTGTATGCCATTATATCAGTACCATCTGTGCACACTTGCTAAGCCAATTTGCCTGCACCATGGCTATGTTAACCAAGCAGTGGCAGGCTCGACTTTGAAAACGCTGTGTCTTCCATATTACTATGGCTTTTGACAATCCAGTACACTCAGTAATGACATTGATATCCTATTAGTAAGGTTAAAAGACATGCATTCTTATTTATTTATTTATTTATTTATTTATTTGGAGACAGTCTGACTATTTCCCAAGCTAGAGTGTCCTGGCCTCAGCATAGATCACAGCAACCTCAAACTCTTAGATTCAAGTGATCCTCCTGCCTCAGCCTCCCAAGTACCTAGGATTACAGGTGCCCACCACAACGCTCAGCTAATTTTTCCATTTTTAGTAGAGACGAGGTCTCACTCTTGCTCGGCGTGGTCTCAAAACCTGAGCTCAAGCCATCCTCCCTCCTTGGCCTCCCAGAGTGCCCGGGTTACAGGCATGAGCCACTGCAACTCACCAACATGTATTTTTTTAAAAAACTAAAACATATTTTTCTCAAAAATTGCCATTGCTTTTGTTTGTTTTTTAGCCATGATGTTTACATTGTTTTAAACCTTTCATAATGTTAAAAATGGTCATCAGATTTATATGTTTCTCAAAGGACAATAAAATAAAAAGGAGTTGGGCGGTGCCTGTGACTCAAAGGAGTAAGGTGCTGGGCCCCCTATGCCGAAGGTGGTGGGTTCAAACCCAGCCCCAGCCAAAAACTGAAATAAATAAATAAATAAGAGTTAAGAAAAACTGCTCCACCTGGAAAAAATAGTGCTGAGAATAAAGATGCTTAGTAGACAGAGAAAGAGTAGCTGTCTGCAAAGGGTTCTTCATGCCGGCAATTCATTTAAATTCTTGTTCTTAGTTGGAGAGTGACTTTTGGAAGAACAACACTGTAGGCTTTTCAGATCTCAGGCTTTGGCTTTGAGATGGACGGGCAGGTTTCCCCTCATCCCCCAGATCTTTTTATCATTCCATAGTTACTCCCCAGACCTTCTGCGCACAGGCTCCATGTCAAAGTGGGAACATGGCAAATCACAACATTCCCCCCGGATACATGCACGTCATCTGTCACTGTCCAGCCATTTGGTTCAAAATACTATTTATCTGAGTGACACTTTCCTAAATTGATGTTATATTAAGACCTGTACCCAGAGTTTAGGACATCCTTGACTTCTTCTAAAGAGCTAGTGGAGAAGATTATCTCTGATAAGAGCCCCAAAGGAACACAGCAAGCATTCTCCCCACTGAGTTCTCTGGCTGCATCCTGTAGCAATGGCTACATCCTGGGGATCATAGGGAAAGGGGAAATACCCACTCAAAGAAGAGAAGTTAGCGCTTCTTGATCATTTCCTTATGGGAGAGAAAGGTCATGCATATCATTTGAGAACCCAGACTGTTAGATGACTGTTCAGTAATAGACAACTTTTTTTTTTTTGAGACAGAGCCTCAAGCTGTCCCCCTCGGTAGAGTGCCGTGGCATTACAGCTCACAGCAACCTCCAACTCCTGGGCTCAAGCGAGTCTCTTGCCTCCGCCTCCCAAGTAGCTGGGACCACAGGCGCCCGCCACAACGCC
>CAUYTI010002426.1:0-45321 GCA_963575145.1 Galago senegalensis | reverse complement strand
AAATATCACCCTGATCCCCAAACCAGGAAAAGACCCAACAAGAAAAGGAAATTATAGACCAATATCTTTAATTAACAGATGCTAAAATATTGAATAAGATCCTAGCAAACAGAATCTAGCAACATATCAAATGAATTATACCCCATGATTGAGTGGGTTTTATCCCAGGGTCTCAAGGTTGGTTCAATATATGTAGATCTATAAATATAATACATCACATAAACAAATTAAAAAACAAAGACCATATGATTCTCTCAATGATGCAGAAAAAGTTTTGACAATATTCAGCATCCGTTCATGATCAGAACACTTAAGAAAATAGGTATAGAAAGGACTTTCCTTAAACTGATAGAGGCCATCTATAGCAAACTCATAGCTAATATCATATTGAATGGAGTAAAATTGAAAACATTTCCACTCAGATCAGGAACCAGACAAGGTTACCCATTGCCTCCACTGCTTTTTAACATTGTAATGGAAGTCTTAGCCATCACACAGCTCTGTTCTTATTAGACATCTTTAAAATATACACTGGGTCATTAAAAGACTCCTCTGTTTAAAAGCTAAATGGTAACAGATGTGACCAAAAAGAAAAGAAGCAAATGATGTGAAAATCTTATTGTGATGATTAGAGAAAGCAGAAGTGGAAGGAATCAAATTATAAAGCTCTAGAAACACTGACATATTTTTATAAGTCCAGACAGTTCAATTTCCTTATGAAATAAAATATTTATGTCAGTTTCTTCCTTCTTCAGAATACCTATGGATGATAATCTAAGATAAACATTGAAGGTGCTATAGGAAATATTATAGAAATAAGTTTTCGTATTTAGAATATATTGATTTTTATAAACAACAATTTAGGTGTTTGTACAAAAGGAGACAGAGCCAGGTCATCGGGGAGCAGTACAGGTGCAGAAGGGGATCAAACTGAGCAGAAGGCAGGAACCTGATTATGCAGGTTAGTTGTAGCCAGATAGGACAGAGGTGAGGGGAAGCAGCTGGTATCAATCAGTCAATCGGGAGGTAAGATAGGAAAGACAGGGTCCCAGGCAAACAGATACTGTGGATTATAAATACAGACAAGGGTTGCTGGGTTGCTTGGTTGCTTGGTTAGAGAAAATTCAGGACTTTGGATAGTTGCTGGGGGAGTTTGGTCTTGTTCTTACCACTATGGCAACCTTCCCTTGTTGAACTGGTTAGTTAATGGTAGTCAGTCTGTAATATAGGCTAAGCCCAGCTTACTCCTTTAATCCAACTTTGACCTCTACAGTACCTGTGTCATATGGATGGGTTGTGTATTTGGTCCATTTGGGTGTCTATGTTATCAGAGGTTCTAGGGCCTGAGTATCTATCTTGCATAGTTCCCTAAAAAAGAACTTTGCATAGAGAAAAGTGAATTCAAGTAGTTTATTTATGAAATGATCCCAGGAATCAGACAAACGGGGGAAAAGGTAAGAGAGTGAGGCAGTGAGACAGGGAAGAGAAAAAGCCAATAAAGGTGTCTACTGAGCAGATTACAGCTGTGAGCGACTTGGGCTCAGTCCCACTGGGGACCTCCAGGAGGCAGTTTAGGACATGCTCTGGGCTTGTCCAGCCTAGAGGCAAAGGATCTGGGCTGCTTATCCTCTGATTTGTTTCAGTTGTTGGTTGAAAGCTGCTCCCAGAGCACATTAGCTTCTGCACTCCCAGTATACCCCCTACAGCAGCTCTGAGGATTCTCAGGGCTACAGAAAGCCCAGTGATCTGCTCAGGCACAGAGATTATAAAGGGGACACAGGCGGGATGCTGGAGCACCCACAGTGTCTGCTGCGCTGGGCGATGAGGCCTATTCTCTTCCTGTGTCTGCAAGGGTCAAAATGATATTTTGGTAGGTGCTTCTCTCCTGAGACAGGCACAACTAACAGAGATTTATCTCACTGCTTACTCAATGATTAATTAATATACAGCAGACAAACGGGGGAAAAGGTATGATGCCTAAGACACTGTGGTCATCAGGCACAAAGCACAAATGTCCTAAAATGGTCAGAGGTAGCCAAGGCCACCCGAGTGATGGCTGGCTTGTTCGCCTTGACCCTTTCACTGCCCTAATTCCAAGAGATTGTTTTTTTTCTTCAAACATTGAATCATCTCCTGCATTAGTTATCTGAAAACACTATAATTTATTCTTTGTCTGAGCCTGGAGATTTTGTGGTTTTTTCTGTCCTACAAAAAAATATATATATTTTTTAAATGAATTCTGTCTTTGTATGAAATGTTAGGGTAAAGTCACGGTAAATGTTCTTAGAGTTTTTCTGGTCATTCAAATTTGTATCTCTGAGTGAAAAGGCTAGGTGGTATCTGTTTTCCATTTGAGAAGTTATTTTTCTTCTTTAAATTGACTATTACAAAACATAAGATACACAGTTTAAAATTAAAAGGTTCTTACTTTATCCTGTGATAGAATAAATATTATCTGATCTTCTTATCTTGTTTAAAAAGTATGATTTAACAGAACTTAAGTATATGTTTATAAGAATATTTTTCCCTCTAGTCACATCATCAAATAAAATAATTTCCTCAATAATTTTTAATAGAAACTTTTAAATAAACAGGAATTCCAAAGAAAAGTCAATGAGTACGTATAAATTCACCAATTGTTAACTTATTTCTATATTTGTTTTATTTCTCTTCATGTTTATATTTTTCAAGTCACTGACATCATGATACTTGTATTTTGTTGCTTTTGTCCTGAAATAAAAATATCCTCCTACAAAGTCATAATATTAATATTCCACCAAAGAAAATTCACAACCATTTTATAATGTTATCTAGACTAGATAATACAACTAAACTAAAGCCAAATTTAATAATATAGCCAGACTATAGTCAAATTCCTCCACTGTCACCTGTCTTAGTCTATTTTTGGTTGCTGTATCAGAATATGATAGCTTGGGTCATTTGTAAAGAAAAGAAGATTATTTAACTTATGTCTCTGGAAGCTGGGAAGTGCAAGAGCATAGTACCAATACCTAACAAGACCCCTGTGGTTGAATCAAAAAGTGGCAAAGAGCATCCCATGTTGAGAGGGCCAGAGCATGCCAGCTCAAGTCCCCCTTCCTTCTCTCATGAAGCCACCAGCCCTGCCATGGACTCTCACCTTGATGACCTTCTCTAACCCTAATAACTCCCAGAGGCTCTACCTCCAACTATCACCATCATGTGAATTTGAGGATTAAGTTTCCAACAGATGAAATTTGGAGGACACATTTGAACCACGACATTACTTGCAATATTTTTTATATCAGTTTTTTTCAAACCAGAAGTCAATAAATTTTTAATATAGAGCGATCTTCCTCATACATATTTTTTCCTGTAACATTTATTTCTTTAAGAGATCAGACCAGCTGTCCTGTAGTATGTCCCCTAGTACAGATTTCTCTGACTATTTCCTCAAGGTGTTTAATTTGTTCCTATTTTCCATGTATGTCCTACAGGCTAAAGATAAGATCCAAGGTTTGATTCAGTTATAGTGATATTAAACACTGTTGGCTATAATTCTTCATGAATGATACTACCTTCTTCGTTTTGCATCATATCAGGAAGCATATAAAGTCAGACTATCCCATTCTTTGTGATAAATGTTATTGGTTAAGGTAGTGACTTGTGGATTCTGCTATCATAAAAATGCATTTCCCATTGCCATTGGCAATCTATGGAGTAACATTGGCTCAAATATGATTTTAACATACATTTCTGTAAGTAAAGATTGATAAAAAAAATTACAGTAACTTCTAATTTTTATAAGCTGCCACTAACTATACAGAATTTATCTCTTAGTTTCTGTATAACAAATGTTTTCAACTAGATTATAATCAGAAAACTGCAGGCCATGAGCCAAATTTAGCCCCCCTCTTGTTTTTGTAAATAAAGTTTTATTGGGACATAGCCACTGTCATTCATTTCTGTATTTTCTATAACTTTTTTCAAACCTCATCAACAGAGCTGAGTATCTATTATAACAGAGACCACATGACCCAGAAACCAGAAATATTGATTCTTGGCCCTCTGTAGCAAAATTTTGCCAGCTTCTGAACTGGATAATTTCAGATCTTTCTAAGTGCCAGCATTGTATTTTGTATTTCCCTGCCAGATGATTTAACATCAAATCTGGCAGGTAGATATCTGGATTTGGTCCTTACACTAGCTGTGTTGAAAAATAGTCAGCACACCATAAGCTGCACACATTTAAAGGGAATAACTCGGTGAGTCTGATGTGTATGTACCTCTGTGAAATCATCACCAAGCCAAAATATTCAATATATCTGTCACCCACCAGTGTTTCTTCACATCCCTTTGTGATCTCTTCCCCCCTTCCCTGGGGACCAGTGATCTGCTTATAGTCCCAATGGAGCACTCCCGTCTTGTAGAACTGCTTACAAAGGCAGCACGTATGACATGTGCTCTTCTCTTGTCTGGCTTCTTTCAGTCAGCATCCATGTTGTTACATACAAAATAAACCAAAATATTTCAGCCCAAATATATTTCTTTGACATATTTCAAGATGGCTATTCAGAAAAGCTGAAAAGCTGCCTTTTGTGGGGGAGATTTGCATCTGTAGGGAAATCTGCATTGATGCAGACAAGTTTTCTCTGCGGCTCTCCCTCGTCTGGTCTAAGAGAGATTCACTGCTCATCTGACATCTGTGAAGATCTGAAAGAAACCTTTGCCACTTACTCTCTCTGAGGGTTACTGCCTGTGAGGTTTTACCCACATGGCAAGATGAACTTTGCTAGCCAAGTCTCCTCTTCTTTCCCTCCCCAAACCTGTTTTGCCACCATCACCCACTTACCTTTATCTGAGCCTCCATTCCTTCTGCAACCGCAAGATGGTACAAGCTCAGGCACCTTGCCCTTCTTTGAAGTCTTATATTTTCTTCCACAAGATAATATCTGCCTCTCAGTCTCATTCAAAGTTCAAAGAGCCTCATTTA
Organism: Galago senegalensis; assembly: GCA_963575145.1. Lineage (NCBI taxonomy): Eukaryota > Metazoa > Chordata > Mammalia > Primates > Galagidae > Galago > Galago senegalensis. Next base: position 40,349 of record CAUYTI010002426.1, on the reverse strand, counting down.
CAAGTTAATTTCTGTCTTCCTGGTTTCTTCATTCTCAGCAATACTCTCTTTTTTACCCCTCAAAAGAATTGTCTACGTTCTCTCTCTCCCACCTTCCCCATGAAAAAGGGTACCTGCATTCAAGCCTCTGTACTCCACTGGGGGATTGGGGTAATCACTCTGTGGTGCTTTTCCATGCATGTTAATAAATGTGTATATTATTTCTCCTGTTAATCTGCCTTTTGTTAGCTGATTTTTTTTTTTAAGATAGAGTCTCACTTTGTGCCCTGGCCAGAGTACCATGGTGTTGGTCTAGCTTCCAGCAACCTCAAACTTCTGGGTTCAAGTGATCCTCCTGCCTCAGTCTCCTGAGTAGACTATAAGTACCTGCCACAATGCCTAACCAATTTTTCTATTTCTTTAGTAGAGACAGGGCCTCACTCTTGCTCAGACTGGCCTCAAACACCTGAGCTCCAGAGATCCTCCCACCGTGGCCTCTCAGAGTGCTAAGATTACAGGCGTGAGCCATGGCACCTGGCCTATTGCAACTATTTTCAAGTGATACCCAGAAATTAGTTAATTCTAGTTTAAGATACTTAGTAAGTGATTATATATTTCAAAGATTCTCTTTTTTGTTGGCAACCAGTTCAGTGGTTACAAAGCTTAAAAGGTTGAAGTCTACATTATGTATTTCCAAAAGGCAGGCTCACCTCAGAGTACAATCACAGGTTCTGAGACTACACAGCTCCCTTTCTTAGAGCTCGGAGCCAGTTAAGGCTTTTCTCATGATTTTGAAAAAAGGAACCAGTTAAAGTTATCTGGTGGCAAACAACAGGTAACAAATGTGGCTAGCTTTTCCAAAAAAGGGGGTGGGATTTATTGGCAGGGTGTGGACCAGCTCCCAGCATGAAGAAAGGTGAAGAACTGGGTTTAAAACAAGTGAGACTGGGACAATCATAGTGCCCCTCCACCAGGACGGATGCCACAGCCTCAGAGGGCCCACAGCACAAGAGGGATTGAACTTTGAGGTTTCTTACCTCCTTGCTCACACACACAACTCAGGTTTCAAAAGTCTGAGAATAAAGTGACCAATCTGCCAGTGTCAGAAATTGCACAAAAGGAAGGACCTGGCAGATGGGTCCTCCAAGGTCACCATCAACTGTCATTGCTGTGTGTGAGCACTTGGGTTTTCCATCCTGCCGCGACTGCACCTGTGAAGGAGAGTCAATCACCCCCACCCACCCCAGAGAACTGAGGCATTCAGAAGAGGAAAATGGATACTGTATGCCCGAACGCTGACAATCCCAAGTGGTGGTAGAAAGGATTCATTCTATCCTCTTCAGATGCAATCAGATCTTAAAACCCACTTTAGCTTTATAGCTAAAGGTTATCAAGAAAAATGTGTTCTTTCTGCTTGACCTTCAGTTCCTCAAACAGAAAACAAAACCACAGTGTCTGAGGGAGCTAAATAGAGCTCAGATACACATGAGAAAACCTGGCTTATCATTTTTATGGAAGACTGACCCTCTTGCTTGTCATCGCCAACAGCAGCACCAGCCAGCAGCAGGCCCACGTATGAAATCCTGACAGGAAGGGCCAGGTCCCTGATTTGCAGTCAAAAGCCCTTCACTGAGGAGGACAAAGTCCAACTTTCAAGCAAACCATAGGCATCTTCTACTCTGAGGCATGTGGGACTGAACTTGGCCTTGTGAAGACATCCCAGTGGAGTGTAATGCGCAGTGTAGGTGTTCTTATGCTAGGAGGAAGTTTGGGTTTGAGACTCCTGAGAACTGGAAATGAAGGAGATGGCTTTGCAATCTGTCATCCTATCATGTTTAAAGGCAAAACAATAAAGAAGATCATGTTTCTGTCCTAACAGAACATTTTTGCTGCAGAAGTAGTTACAGCTCATATCTATGCTTTCTTCAATCTGAGGAAATATGTAAATAAATAAAAACAGCTAGCAGTGGAAGTGATGTGCTTGCGTACAGATATAAGTAAAGTTCTATCATATCTTGCCCCTTTTCAGAAAACATATTGAAAAAAAATTTTTAGACTTATAGAATAGTTGCAAATATACTAAAGAGAACTCTCATATACCCTTCACTCAGTTTTATCTAATGTTGACATGGTACATAATTTGGCATGATAATCAAAATCAAGAAATTAATGTTAACACATTACTATTAACTATTCTACAGATATTATCTGAATGTCTCCTATTTTCCCATTTTTGTCCTTCTTTGCCATCCAGGATCTAATTTGGAATCACATATTGAAATTAATTGTTGTGTCTCTTTGGTTTCTTTCCATCTATGACAGTTTTTCTTTTTCTTGCATGGCCTGGGAACTTTTGAAGTATATGGATCAGTTGTTTCATAGAATAGTCTTCCGTCTAGCTTTGCCAGCTGTCTGTCTTGGAAATTAGAGTGAGGCTAATGAATTTGGACTGAATGTTTGTGTCTCCCCAAAATTCACATGTTGAAATCCTAACGTTCAGTGTGATAGTGTGAGGAGATGGGGCTTTGGGGAAATAATTAGGTAATGAGGGTGGAGACCTCAAGAACAGGATTAGTGCCCTTGTAAAGAGAGACCAGGGGGCTTGTCTTCCCTCTCTCTCTGCAAACCAGGTAACAGGAACTCAGCAGACACCAGATCTGCCAGCATCTTGATCTTGGATTTCACAGCCTCTATTGCCATGAACAATATGTACTTATTTAAACCACCCTATTCATGTTTGTTACAGCAGCCTGTTTGAGGTAGCACTTCTGGCAGGAATAACCCAGATGTGGTCTGGTGCTCTTTCAACGTATTCTATTGTGCACCTGTTGTAACCACCTGTCTGATTTTTAGTGAGGCTTCCTTGGGTCCCTTAGTTAAGGCGGGGCCTCACTGGAGTTTCTGCTTTCCCTTTGATAAAACGTTGTAAGAAGATCCTTTGTACACATCCTGCTTCTCATCACACTTTTGCCCATTGAGTTTAGCACCCATCAAAGATTCTCACTTCAATAGTCGTCACTGTGGCGTTCACCTAAAGGCGATTTCCTATTTTTGTCTCCTTCTATGTTTTCTGTGTTCATCATTGAAATTCAACTGTGAGGCAGAATTTAGCGAGTATTTTCTAAGTGTCTATGCTGTGAGAGCTGTGGGTCAGGGGACCAGCCTTCCTTCTGTTCTTCTAGGGGGTCAGTGCTGGTCAGAAAAGCTCTGGCTGGCTGTTTGATGCCCTCCACAGCAGCTGCTGAGGAAGGAGGAGACAGTCTACCCCCCTCTGCTCTTTCCTGCCCCTGGGTTTTTGTCCTGCTGTTCCTTACCCCCGAATGCCCTCCCCTCACCGGCTGATTGTTCTTCAAGCTTCAGCCCCTGTAAATCCTTGGCAGGGAGCACTCCTGCCTTCTTCCTCAGCACTTCTCTGTGCTCTCTCTGTCACAGCGGGAATATGCTGTCACAAAACAGCCCAATTTTCTTTTCTAACTCCCACCACACTGTGAATAAAGACCACATTATTTCCCCCTAGATTACTGAGCTATAGGGCAATATCTGGCCCCCTGGGAAGAGGTGAATGGATGGCGAATAAATGTAAAATAGAATATCACGAACTTCCTTTGTGCATTTAACATGTTAACATATTTATCAAGATATAATTCATATACGGTAAAATTCACTTTTTTGGTATATAGCTTTTATATAGCTTTATGACTTTTGAAAAATATATACGCTTAGGTATTCATCACCACATGAAGGTCTGCAAATTTTGCCTCACCACAAGGAATTCCCTTGTGCCTTTTGTGGTCACCCATCCCAACCTTCACCCTTGCTCCTGGCAATCACTGATCTTTTTTTTTTTTTTAATTTTAGTTTTACTTTTTGGAGAATATCCTATAACTGGAATTGTAAGATCTGTAACCTTTAGAATCTGATTCATTCTCATTTACCATAATGCTTGTGAGATCTGTCTCTATTCCTACTCCCATTTGCACGTTGTTCCTTTTATTGTTGAGTAATATTCCACTTTATAGATTTACCACAATTTCTCCACGTACTAGCCACTGAATGTTGTGTTGTTTCCACTCTTCAAGATCATGAATAAAGCTGTTACAAGCATTCATGAACTATTTCTGTGTGTGTACCTTTATGTCTGTGTTTCTCTTGAGTACACCTAGGAGTAGAATTGTTAGGTCATACAGTAAACGTGTGGTGATTGTGAAAAGCTGCCAAACCACTTTTTTATGTGGCTATACCTTCCTGCCTTCTGACCAGCAATAGATGGGAGTTACTTCTCATTCTCACTAGAACACAAAGGCATCTATGGCAGGTGATTTAAACTAATGATGTTAATGATCTTTTCATGTGGTTATTTATGTCTTTATATGTCTTCTCTACTGATGTATCTGTTCAAATATTTTGCCCATTTCTTCTTCAGTTGTTTGTTTTCCTAATATTGAGTTCTGAGAGCTCTTTATATATATTCTAGATGGAGCAAAACATTTAAATTTGGATGAAGTCTAATTTATTTTTTTCTTTTCTGATTTGTGCTAACTTTTCTTTCTTTCTTTTTTATTTTTTTTATTAAATCATAGCTGTGTACATTAATGCAATTATGGAGTACAGTGTGCTGGTTTTATATACAATTTTAAATACTGTCACCAAACTGGTTAACATAGCCTTCGTGGCATTTTCTTAGTTATTGTGTTAAGACATTTATATTCTACCTTTAGTAGATTTAACATGTGCCCTTGTAAAATGCACCATAGGTGTGGTCCCACCAATTACCCCTCCTTCACCCCTCCTCTCCCCTCCCCTCCCCTCCCCTTCCTCTTTCCCCTTCATCTTGGGCTATAGTTGGGTTATAGCTTTCATATGTTAAGTGTGGATTCTTATAAATTAGTTTCATAGTAGGGCTGAGTACATTGGATACTTTTTTATCCATTCTTGAGATACTTTGCTAAGAAGAATATATTCTAGCTCCATCCATGTAAACATGAAAGAGGTAAAGTCTCCATCTTTTTTTAAGGCTGCTTAATATTCCATGGTGTACGTATACCACAATTTTCCATTCATGGGTCATTGGGCAGTTGGTCTTCTTCCATGACTTAGCAAATATGAATCATCAATCATTGGGCTGCAATGAACATTCTGGTACAAATATCTTTGTTATAAAGTGATTTTTGGTCCTCTGGATATATACTTAGTAGAGGAATTGCAGGAGCAAATGGCAGGTCTATTTTTAGACCCCTACACGATCTCCAAACATCTTTCCAAAAGGAACATATTAGTTTGCATTCCCACCAGCAGTACAGAAGTGTTCCCTTCTCTCCACATCTGCAACATCTATGGTTTAGGGATTTTGTAATGTGGGATAATCTTACTGGAGTTAGATGATATCTCAGAGTAGTTTTGATTTGCATTTCTCTGATGATTAAGGATGATGAACATCTTTTCATGTGTCTGTAGGCTATGTGCCTGTCTTCAGAGAAGTTTCTCTTCAAGTCCCTTGCCCACCCTGAGATGGGATCACTTGTTCTTTTCTTGCTAATATGTTTGAGTTCTCTGTGGATTCTGGTTATTAAACCTTTGCGGGAGACATAACCTGCAAATATCTTCTCCCATTCTGAGGGCTGTATGCCTACTTTACTTACTGTGTTCTTGGCTGTGCAGAAGCTTTTTAGTTTGATCAGATCCTAGTAATGTATTTTTGGTGTTGCTTCAATTGCCTGGGGAGGGTCCTCCTCATAAAATATTTGCCCAGGCTACTACTGGGCAATATTTTAAATTTAAATTTTTTATATTTTTATTTTAATTTTTATTAAAATTTTTAATTTTAAAATTTTATATTTTAAATACTTTCTTCTAGTATTTTTATAGTTTCATTTCTTAAGTTTAAATTTTTAATCCAGCGAAAGTCTATCTTAGTTAATGGTGAGAAGTGTGGGTCCAGTATCAGTCTTTTATAGGTTGCCAGCCAGTTCACCCAGGACCATTTGTTAAATATGGAATCTTTTCCCTGCTGAATTTTTTAATTGGCTTGCCAAAGATCAAATAATGATAAGCAGCTGGGTTCATCTCTTGGTTCTCTACTCTGTTTCATACATCTACCTCTCTGTTTTTGTGCCAGTACCATGCAGATTTGATCACTATTGATTTATAGTATAGTCTGAGGTCTGGTAGTGATACCGGATTTCTAACACTGGATTTCCAGGCTCTTGGTCTTGACGATTCGATGAATGAGTCATTGGATCATAGAATGAACAATAAGTGAGGTTTTATTTACAGCTCATACAAAGAACTAAACCTCCTTGCAGGGCAGGATGCAAGTGTTACAACTCTTATGAAAACAACTCTTACAAAGAGCCAAGCCTCTTTGTAGAGCAGGATTAGCAGTAGAAGTGCTACAGCTCTTACAAAGGACCCGGCCTCTTTGCAGAGGAGGGTCAACAATAGAAGTGCCACAGCTCTCGCTCCTTCTTCCTCAGAAGTCTGCAACAGCCTGCTGAAGTCTTGTTCTTCTGCTCTATCTTCCTGGACAGTCTGCGATGATCTGCCCCCAGGCTCTCTGCTCAGAGGTCTTATATAGGGGTAATTGTCCTGAAAGCAGGATTGAATTGAATTGTCCTGAGAGCAGGATTGAAAATGGACCAATCAGGGATGGGCTGGAGGAGTCACCAGTGTTTTCCCTTGATTGGCAGGTAATTGTCCTGAGGGCAGGGGTAATTGTCAGGGGTAATTGTCCTGAGAGCAGGATTGAATTGAATTGTCCTGAGAGCAGGATTGAAAATGGACCAATTAGGGCTGGAGGAGTCGCCAGTGTTTTCCCTTGATTGGCAGGTCCTCTAGCGCCACTCTACTGGAGCCTCTGGGGGAGGAAAGCTCCCCCACTTGCTCCAGCCTGCCAGTTCCTTCAAAGCAACGGTGAAGGAATGCTGCCAAGATGAGGTGGCAGGTCCCCTCCCCAGGCCCTGCTCGGCTGAGCTGGCTGGGGCGCCACTTTTCCGGTATCATTAGCATGATTCCTCCTGCTTTGTTTTTATTTCTGAGTAATGTCTTGGCTTTTCAAGGTTTTTTCTGATTCCATATAAAATGAAGTATTATTTTTTTGAGGTCTTTAAAGTATGGCAGTGGTGCTTTAATAGGGATTGAATTAAAATTGTATATTGCTTTAGGTAGTATGGACATTTTAACAATGTTCATTCTTCCCAGCCATGAGCATGGTATATTTTTCCATTTGTTAACATCTTCAGCTATTTCTTTTCTTAGAGTTTCATAGTTCTCTTCATAGAGATCATTCACATCCTTTGTTAAGTAAACTCCCAAATATTTCATCTTCTTTGACACTACTGTAAAAGAAATAGAGTCCTTGACTGTTTTTTCAGCCTATTGTTGGCGTATATAAAGGCTACTGATTTATGAGTGTTGATTTTGTAACCTGAGATGCTGTTGTATTCCTTGATCACTTTTAAGAGTTTTGTAGTTGATTCCCTGGTGTTTTCCAGATATACAATCATATCATCTGCGAAAAGTAAAAGTGTGATCTTTTCTGACCCTATATGGGTACTCTTAATCATCTTTTCTTGCCTGATTATGATAGCTAAGACTTCCATTACAATGTTAAAGAGCAATGGAGACAATGGGCAACCTTGCCTGGTTCCTGATCTGAGTGGAAATGATTTCAATTTAACTCCATTCAATAGTTGAATTGGCTTTATTGGTTTAAGAAATCTCCCTTCTATACCCATTTCTTACGTGTTCTGATCATGAATGGATGCTGGCTATTATCAAAAGTCTTCTCTGCATCAATTGAGAGAATCATATAGTCTTTGTTTTTTTATTTTGTTTATGTGGTGAATTATATTTATAGATTTATGTATATTGAACCAGCCAACATTTTTATTTTGTTTTGGTTGATTAGTTATTTGTTAAACTTCCTGTCCTAAATATTTCCTTTATTCTGATAGGTTTTGTGGAAAAAAAATACAAGACTTGGCTTGTAGGGCCACATCTGGGCCAAGTCACTTAGTCTATTGGTGACTTAATTTTCTTATCTGTTAAGTGAGAACAAGAGTTGCTTTTTTCTTAGGAAAATTTTGTGTTGCTTTATGGTCAAAGTCAAGGTATTTTCCCACAGTGAGAGTAAGAAAATGATTAGGTTTTGAGAGTTTTATGTTAGCAGAGGCAGGTGGAAGACTGCAAGAGAGTGAGAATTTAATGCAAAGAGCTGGTAGAATAAAGTGATGTCAAAGATTCTTTACCTACAGGAAGACAAGCAGCGGTAAGCAGAGGGAATTCACAGAGGGCCTGCCTTCCCATTGACACAGCCATACATCCATGGCAGAAAGGGGGAAGTTACAGAAGCAGATATAAAAAATTATTAATGGTCAGTAAATTTAAGGAGATGTCTTAAAACTGAAAACTCAGTGTCAATTCTACTTTCTATGGAAAGATACTTTCTGGCCTGAGTTCCCTTTAGAATATTAGTTAGAAAAAAATAAAAATAAAAAAGGAGCTCAAGCCTATCATTTCAGCACTTTGGAAGGCTGAGGCAAAAAGATTGCTTGAGAACAGGAGTTCGAGATTAGCCTGGATACCACAAGAAGACCCTATCTTCACAAAAATTTAAAAAATAAACTAGCTGGGAATGGTGGTGCATGCCTGTAGTCACAGCTACTCAGGAAGCTGAGGCATAAGGATCACGTTAGTTCAGGAGGTCAAGGTTATAGTGAACTATGATAGTATCATGGCATTCCAATCTGGGTAACAAAATCAGTTCTTGTCTCAAAAAAAAAAAAAAAACACAACAGAAAAGGGGATCCCATGCACCCATACAACTATCCAAGGAGTCTCAGTTAAGGAAAACCTGCCATATGTCAGACCCTATGCCAGGAACTTTCTATACCCGCCTCACTTGGTGGGTACACCATCTTGCTGAGGACTCAGCATACAGAGTCTCTGGTCTAGTAACTGCAGAGTACAATAGATTATACGTGACCTCATAATGCAATATAACTGAGAATTTAAGTGACCCTTCTCAGAAAGCCAGAGTTCATTCCTTTCCACAATTCTTCACTGCATCTGGTTTCTTTTTCTAAAGACAGATGGATTCAGAGAGAAACACGGGGCTCTGAGGGTGGTGACTAACTCTGTCTCGAATAGAAAAGCTTTTTGACACCCTATTCTATCACCTCCTATGTTATGATCTTGGTATATCTAAGAACAATAACGTCCTCCCTTGGTATTGCTTGAGTGTGACACAACAGTCCCTCAGCTTTAGCTCCCTTGCATACTGAACAGGTTTTTGGTACCAGAGTGGCCCTCTTGCTTCAGGCCACCATAATGGGCTACCCATAGAGCCATTTTCCACCACCCACAAGCAAATTGTGCATCACCGTTTGAGTAGGATGGGATAGAATCTTATCAAACAGGACTTCACCAGCTGGAACCAGAAAAAATCTGTCCATCTGGCCTGGGCAATATGCCCTCTTGGAAAATTACTGAATAGTTCCAAATTCCACAAAAATACATTCCTTAAAATGCCAGCAGAAGGCACAGACTTATGGAGAAATGAAGAAATTATGCGGCTTGTGCAAAGCTCCATTCATCACCAGGCTTGGGGGATGGGAATAAATGCCCACCCAGACTTCATGCCAGGAACATCAATAATTAGTTCATGGGAGCTGTCATTCAGGAATGTCCTGGCTGTGATTCAGATTCTAGGCATGAGAGAATGTGATAGAAACACTGAGACTACAAGGAACGAGACATTTTGTCCTGTGTGGGAAGGGAATCAGAGGCACTGCTCCCGTGACAGGGGAGCAGTGAGAAGTGATGGCTTTGGGGATCACTCTATGGGTCAAAGAAAACTTGCCAAGTTAATTCTAGCTGCTTTCCTTTGCTCTCACAGCCCCTGTTATAGAACTTTTGTCGTTATCTTCCTCATAACAAGGGAAGTCAGCAGACTGTGGCTCCTTGCCTCTCTTCCACGGCCCCTGCCTGCTCATCTTTGCCATCAGACTTTGCAGCTGGCCTCCCACATTCTCCTTCTCACCATCCAGCTTACCCTGTGTTACAGGCTGAGTGGTATACCACACCAAAAAACATAAACTGGAGTCCTAACTCCCAGTACCTTAAATGTGACTGTATTTGGAAATGGAGTCTTTACAGTGGTAACTGAGCTCAATTGAGATCCTGGGGGTGGGCTTAATCCAAGATGATTGGTGTCCTTCTCAGGAAGGACAGATAGACAGACAGACAGACACACAGAAGGAAGGGCAGGTGAAGTCACACAGAGAAGGAGGCCAGCTGCAAGCCAAGGAGAGAGGCCTCAGAGGAAACCCTGCTAGTGCCTTCACCTCAGACTTCTCGTTTCCAGAACTGTGAGAAATCAATTTCTGTTTAAACCATCTGGTCTGTGGGACTTTTCTCTGGAGTCCTAGTGTGTTAACACCCCCTGCCACCCCACAGACCATTCATCCTTTTCTCTCAGGCACTGGTCACATGCGTCTGCTACCTAATAGATAAAGTGCAAAGCTCTGACCCTGGCAATGGTGTTACTTTCATAATGATCCCCCATCTTGCCTTACTGTGTCCTACTCCCTTTTGCATTCTGCTCCCTTGATCTCTGGTCTGTAGCCCACAATTTCCCATCTCTGGGCCCACACCTGCACTGTTCCCATGCTAATGTGGCTCTTCCTCTAAACTCCACAGCTCAAGTCAAGCCTGGGACCCCTTCTCCATGGAACCTGCCTTACTCCCCCAGCTAAAGATATGGCCCCTTTTGCTTTTCTTTCTTTCTTTCTTTCTTTCTTTCTTTCTTTCTTTCTTTCTTTCTTTCTTTCTTTTTTTCTTTCTTTCTTTCTTTCTTTCTACAGATTCTCTCACTCTGTCCCCTGGGGAAGAGTCCGTGTAGTGTCAGAGCTCACAGCAACTTCCACCTCCTTTGTTTCAGCGACCCTCGTGCCTCAACCTCCAAGTAGCTGAAACTACAGGTGCCTGCCACAATACCTGGCTAATTTTTCTAATTTTTAAATAGAGACAGGGAGATAGAGTCTCACTCCTGTTCATACTGATCTCAAACTCCTGAGCTCAAGCAATCCACCTGCCTCAGCCTCCCAGAGTGCTAGGATTGCAGGTATGAGGCACTGCACCCAGCCCTGCTATTCCCCTTTTATGGCACAAATAATTTCCACTCAGCTTCTAATTATTTTGTACATACTCTCCTGTGCATCTAGGAGGCATGCCTGATTCAACATCATATTCCTTCTGGTCCCTGGAAAGATGCTCTGCATCTTGTGAGTTCTCTACCAATACTCGTTGAGTGACTAAAACAAATAATCTGTGACTGATAATGGCTGTATGGTCCCCAGCCCAGGAATATTTGTGTTCCAGAGTCTGATAATGGCTATATGATCCCCAACTCGGGAACATTTGTGTTTCAGTGTGTTTTAAAAGGGTGGATAGGGTAATAAATATAACCAGGTGTTGCTAGACACCACACACTTCAGTCTGCATCTCTCTTCATGTCACTGCCTTTTGGCCAGCTCTAAAAGGGGTTCTTCCTGCTTTAGAGGACTGTTATATGGATTAGAAAAGGTAACACCCGCAGAGCTCCTATACATTCTAGTCCTTCAAATGTATTAGTTCCTTTATAATTCCTTTGTGATTGTCTGCAAATGCTTACCCTAAAGAAATAAAGATCTAACAAGAGAGTTTTAAACATTAGAGGCAGCTAGCTATGCCAGCTGTCTCTGTAGGAAGCTCTCACTGTCTGAGGAGCCAACACACTGTCCACGTCAGGTGAACAACCAGCTCCTGCATCCCCTCCCTATGTTGTGAGCACTGAGAAGATGGTGCTCAGGAGAGATTCTCAGTTTTTCCTGTTCCCAGGTTGAATGTGAGAACTCCACATCCTGCTTACAGGCCTCACTGTGTGTGCTCCAAGGGCCTGGGTTGTCACACCCCGACCTGGCTGGCATGCCATGTGCATATAACTAACACATGGTGTTTGGTTCAGTTAAACAGATACTTGACAAGTGCATACAGTTGTGGCTCTGCCGAGGGTAGTTCCTTACTGCAGGCATTTTGGGGACAGACAGATACATAAGCTATGAACCAGAGAGAGGAACCTGCAAGTACTGTTGACCCTCATTATTAGCGTATTTTGTATTTGCAAGTTCACCTACAGTAGAACCCTCAAGGTGGCCACTTCCCTACACTGACCCCCTCCTTAAGTTGACCTAATTTTCATAAACTGGACATGCACCACATGCATTATCAGGACATAAGGCCTAGTTTCTTATGCTGACCACCTCTGTGTGCTGGCCAGTTTTTTACAGTCTGTTGAGTGGTCAACGTGTAGAGATTCTACTGTTAAAATTCATTTTAGCAACTTAATCAATACTTATGACACTTTCACAAGTGCAGAGCAGCAAAAACTATAGTCACCTAACAGCCCTGTTCCTGGCCGAGGAGGGGTGGGTGATGCCCCATCTCCCCACTTTAGTATCCTCCTCATGGCCTATCAAGTCTCACATTCCACATTTTTGTGAGTTTTTGTTGGTGATTTTGCTAAGACAGATCCCGAGCATAGTTCTGAAGTGTTGTCTAGTATTCCCAGGTGTGAGAAGGGTGTGGCATGACTGATGGGAGAAATACATCTGCTAGTGACCTGCAATGGGGGGTGGGTTCTGGTGCGATGGGCCCTGAATTCGGTGTTAATGAGCCACAAGGAGGCATCATTAAATAAGGTGCTTTTGTTGGGTGGTAATTTCTCACAGGGAGAGAAGGACGGCTTGGCTGCTGGTGCAAGCTCACTCCTGGAATTGTATGGAAGCAAGAAACGACTACACACTTTTGGGTGGCATTTAGTAAATCGTCTTTATTCACAACTCCTTTTATAGGGAGCTAGTCACATACACCACATTAATCAATAATCTTAACATTCTCTATTCTTATCTTAGACTATAGAAAAGACAGAAAGTCCAGAAAGTAAGATAACCATCTTAAGACTAGCCTCAAGCTATTCCTCTAAAGACCTAAAGCAACCCTGCATTATCTGACTTCCATTGTCAAAGTTAAAGGTCAGGACAAACAGGGAAGTAAAACTTTTTCTTCCATGTACTCAATTAAGTTTCTGAGAAATAGGCTCAATGACTCTGTTTTCTTGTGGTTTGGAGGCCACTCGCTTTGAGCCATGTCTCCTGCACAGATGGGCCATATCAACCCTTATCTGGCAGGCTGACTGACTGCATAGTCAGAGTCCCATGCAGGAGGTTGTTATCACCTTACCTGCAGGTCCTGCTATGCTCTCCCAGGCAGCAAGGCCTCTACAAAACACACAATACTTACAAGTCTTTTCACCCATTTTCTGGAATTAAAAGAGCACATTCCATTTAGCTAGTTTTATGTGGGCATTCATCCCACAGTTTTTAAACAGAAACACACATAAAATAAGGGTATATATTGATCAGTTGATAAAAACATGACCAGTGGCTCTCAGGAACCTACTTCTACATTTCCCTTAGGTGCAGTGGTTTAACATTCACTACTTCATAGTTCAGTGACTTTATAGAACATAACTACAACAAGTAAGGAGAAGAATCGACTATGTTTTGGTATAAAACACAGGCCAAGTTTGGAATAGCAGATAAGGCTGGAAGGAGGTAGGATTGGGCCTTGTCTTGTAGCTGTGAAGCACACCATGATTAGACTTTCAGTTTTACACCCTCCTGCCTGTGAGAAGGGTGGATTTCAGGAAGGGTTTTGGCCAGAAGAGGCTGGATTAGAAGAAGTTACTAGTGTTCTTTGACCTGCCCCGGCTGCACAAGACTGACAGATAGGTATTTACTTCTAAAAATATGGCTCTGCATGTGCTATGGACTGAAAAAATGAGAAGGCTTGCTCTGGAGAGCGGCACTAGGCCACACTTAGCCACACAAAGTGTGTGGTTGAGCAACTATTTGATAAGGAGTTTATCAGGTTATAACAGCAGAAACACTGCCAGCAGGAACTGACAGGGATAAAGATGTAATGAAGGAAGGCCGTTGGAGTTCACAGCTTTGATGGGACCTGACTATTGAGTTATTTGGCTGTGAACATGTCCTACTCTTCAAGAGGAGGGTAAAATGACCCCAAAGGCAGTTCAGAGCCAATCAGGGCCACTGCCTTGATTTTGATAGGCTGGAGGGTCTGTACCTGAAGACTTGAGATAGAGCCAACAAGGTGACACTGCCAGCCCCTAGGCTTGGAAGGTGAGCCAAGGGCCAAGGAGGATTATTCTCGAGTCTTGAGATCTATTCATAACAGAATTTGACTTGCTAGGTTTTGTTTTTTGGGGGAGTTGTCAGCCCTTGCTTCCTTCCAATAGCTCCTTCTTGAATGGGAATGTTTATCCTACACCTGTCTCTCCATTTTTTTCCAGAAGCACATAACTTGTCTGGTTTCACAGCTTCACAGCTGGAGAAGGAGTTTGCTTCAGGAAGAATTTTACCTTGAGCCATGTAGGATTTAAATGATATTTAGAGGAGATTTTGGACTTTAGATTTTGGCATTGATCCTAGAATGAGTGAAGACTTTTGGAGCTGTTGATATAAGATAAATTTATTTTGCATGTGAGAAGGACATGGATTTTGGAGGAACAGGGCTAGAATGCAATGGATTAAATTGTATCTCCTCCAAATTCTTGTGTTGAGCCCCAGTGTGATGGTGTTTGGTGATGGGGCCTTTGGGAGATAATAAGGTTTAGATGGAGTCAAGAGTGTAGGTCCCCACAATCCCTTTCTGACTGTAACAGGATTAGCACCCCAGTAAAAAAAGATCTCTTTTCCTCTACCTCCTGCCATGTGAGGGCACAGGGAAAGGTGGCAATCTGCAAGCCAGCAAGTGACCCTCACCAGAAACACACCACATGGGCACCTCGGTCTTGGACCGCTATCCTCCAGAGAGGCAATCCATTTCTGTTAATTCACTCAGAATATGGAAGTTTATTATGGCAGCTAAGCAGACTGAGACAGTGTGCAAAGTATAAATTTCTAAAGGTGATATCAGATACAAAGGAGGGAAGTTTTTTTGTTTGTTTTTATGGGGATAAAAATCAGTTTAGGGATTTAATGTATGGTTATTTTTCCACCAGAAAATGCATTATGAGAAGGAAAAACTTTGGATATTTTCTAATTCAGAATCATTCTTTTATCTGATTAATTAAACATACACACGTGTGCATTTGCATGATACACACATTCATACGCGCACATGCACACGTACATATACACACACATGCAGACATACACCCTCTACTTTGGACACATTAGAAAGAGCCATGGGTTGGGAGGCAGGAGATTTGAATTCAAGCCCTAGTTTTGCTGGCAACTAGGTGGCTTCTCTGCACTTTCAGTTTCTTCACTGATTAAATGAGGAAAATAATACTGTGTCAGCTCTGCCCAGATCATAGGGTCATTGCTGTAAGAAAAATAGACCATGTATGTTAAATAAAAAAATTTAAAGGCTATAAAGATGCAAAGTATAAATATGGCAAAAATAGAAATCATCTCTGAATTCCTGGGGATTTAAGCCTGAAATAATCTTGAAGGAAGTTACTTAGGACTTCATAAGTGTCACGTTGCTCTTCATGGTTTAAGAACATCAAAATAGCTAAGAGATGTGACATAAGGAAAGTCATCCCTACCACTTGATAATAGTCATTTTATGGGACTCTATTTTTGGTCTCATCTGTGTGAACAAATATATCCACATGTAAGCTGGGTCTTGCTTCAGTTAAAACTCTGAAACCAAAACAACACAAAAGAGCAACAACCAAAGACCCTGTGCTGGAAATTAATTAATTAACTCATTAGTCCTGTGCACAAATATCTGTTCACCTTTATGTGCTTAGTGTTGTTCCGGGTGTTGGAGGAGGCTCCCCACAGGGGAAGGTCTAATTTCCCCTGTGGACAACACTGTGCAGCTGGGGATCCGGGAATGACACTTAAGGGTTGCTAAGCAGAGCGAGGAAGTCATGCGAAAGATGTCACAGCAGATCTGAGACAGGCACTGACAGGACGTCAAGATTTCAGAAAAGGAAGAGAGGAGAGGAAGCTGAACTCATCGTTGAATTTCCTGTTGAAAAGAAGGGACTTGAGCTGGGCGCAGGTGATCGACTAGGATCCACTAAGGCCGTGGCCCTGATTAGGAAATGAAGAAGGGGATGGCTCTGACAGAGAGATAGGGGTTCGGGAAGTCTCTGACCAGGACCAGTGTAAACTCTGACAACATAGCTCAGGTCACTAGATCACCACTCCTCCTTCTGTCTGGGTCATGGGGCCTTCAAAGTGCAGGAACCTTAGAAATTATAATTTAAAACAATGGTGCCCAAAATACATTCCATGGAAACTTGATGCTTTTGGTATATTCCAATAAGGCTTGCCCTAAAAATAAAGATAGATGGTAAAAAAAATTAGGAAACACTATGTGCCCCATCCCCACAAAGAGTTTCATTGCAATTCAGTGGATGCATCAGATTTTGGTAACTCAACTCCATTCCTACCCCCCGTTTTGGTAACTCCACCCCATTCCTACCCCCTGTTTTCTAAGATTTAAAGTTTCTTTAATGGCAGGACACAATACAAATACACTTAACCAGATGATTGCAGAACTCTTTGTTCCTTACACCTCTGAAAGTGAGAAGATGGCCATGCAGAGGGCTGTGCAGAGGGCGTGCCCTGGGATGAGATGGGAGCAAACCAGAGACGCAGGGGGTGGCCAGTGCATGGCGTAGGCTGTGCAGGGTTTCACAGCTCCCTGTGAATTGGCTAATTTGAATAATTTCCTGGGCTCCAGCACATAAGGACTGTCTCCAGTTGTCTGGTGTCTGGCCCGGAGTATGAGAGCCCAGTAAGGGAAATAGTTGAGGTATGGACATCATCAGTTGCTCAAGCCTGGGGAACTCACCGGCTCAGGCTAGGGCCTCAAAACTGAGTCAAGATCACATAACCCAAAATAACAACAAACAAAATAGGTCCCTCTTTTCTGTGATCTCTGCTGCACTGTGAGGGACACAGGTCTGACAACTACATCACTAAGATTCTCTGGAATACTGGGTTCTGGTTAGATGCTGCCACAGAGAAGCACTTACATAAGAACTACAAAGCATAAGGGAGAGATCTACTGCTCCTCCAGCAGTGGCAGGAGCACATTTGAGCCTCTTGGTTGTGACACTTCGTAGTCCTTTCCAGATATTCCCCTGAATATTAGTCATCTCAGAACTGGAGGCAGTAGTGATAGCTCCAGCAACTTTCTAATTCCAGTGCTCTTTGGGTCTCAGGGTGGCTTGGCCTGAGCTCTGTAGCTCCAGCCCTTTCAGCAGAGTCATGGGCTCCCCGAGTCCTGCGTTCAGTTCCTTGCTGAGAGTCAGAGGTCAGTGGCTGCTTTCCTGATTATGTTCTAATAGCACAACATAACAGCCTCTGAGAAGCAGGTCCACAAAACAAAAAAAAAAAAAAAACATTTTAAAATGGCATTTCAGGCTTGGCATGGTGGCTCACACCTGTAATCCTAGCGCTCCGGGAGGCTGAAGGTATCTGAGCTCAAGAGTTGAAGACCAGCATGAGTGGTCAAATCTTAAAATACCCATGCAAACCAAGCCAAAAAGGAAGAGAAGGAAAAACAAAACATAGTACTTTTTTCTTTTCATTTTTCTACCTGAGTAGTGATAGTTTTAAGGACATCATTTCTCACAGAATTAAAAAAGAATATATGTTAGAGCTGAAAAAACTAACCGGTGCTCTTCATCAAATTCTTCCGTTGATTCAGCAAGAAGACAAAAAGCCAGGGGCGAGACCCCAGGTCTACTAAAAATAGAAAAACTAGCCAGCTGTTGCAGTAGGCTCCTATAGTCCCAGCTACTCGAGAGCCTAAGGCAAGAAGATTACTTGAGTCCAAGAGATTGAGGTTGCTGTGAGCTGTGACACCAGGGTACTCTCACCAGGGTGACAGAGGGACACTCAGTGTCAAAAATATAATAACAACAACAAAAAAACCCTTGGCAATTCACAAATACATTTGACCACAGGGCCTGTCTCCCCATTTCACTGCCCCACTCTACCAAATAACCCCAAACAAACAAAACAAAACAAAACAAAACACTTTCTGATATCTTGAAAAATCTTTGCTTCATGGTATACCTTTTGGAAAACATCTAAAGAATTATAAATTGCAGTCTAGAAGTCCAGAAATGTGGGCCTAATCTCAGCTGTGTGACCGTGGGTGAGTCACGTCACCTACCTGGCTTTTTGTCTTCTTGCTGAATCAACGGAAGAATTGGATGAAGAGCACTGGTTAGTTTTTTCAGCTCTAGCATATATTCTTTTTTAATTCCGTGAGAAATGATGTCCTTAAAACTATCATTTCTCAGGTAGAAAAATGAAAATAAAAAAGTACTATGTTTTGTTTTTCCTTCTCTTCCTTTTTGGCTTGGTTTGCATGTGTATTTTAAGATTTGAGCTAGGAAAATTCCACGAGGTTTGGCAGTCTAGTAAGAAAGTGCTGAGTAGCTCTCACCAAAGGGGTGTGGTGCTTTTAGAACTCCAAAATATTCATGTGGATCCTAAAAACACAAACCCTTCAGAAACATGTTTACTTCTTCATTGACATGGAAAAGGAGATGAAAGCCAGAACCTTCTGGCACCCAAACTGAGGTATTTGGAAAGGTGGCAAGCTCCCTGTCACTGGGGGCATTCAAGTGGAGACTAGATGTCAGTGTGCCAGGACGACAGAATAGGTTTTGTCGTGTTTTTGCTAATTTTTTATAGGGACAGGGTGGTACATTTACACTTATCCCCACATTTTACAGATGAGGAAAACAGAAGGCCAAAGAGATTGTTCGGATTTCCCAAGGTCACACAGCAAATCCACAGCAGAACTGGGAGAAGGGACGCCCTGTTCCCCACTGATTATTCTGCATGCCTGGAATTCATTTCAGCTTCTTCAGAGAGTAACATTCTATCCCTGAACCTTTATTTTTACATCCCTTTAAAGAAGCAGAGTCATTTAATGTGAGCTGAAAAAAACTCAAGGAAGCCAGCTACTGTGGGAGGCTGATGAGATTGAAGAGTTTGAAGTCAAACTTCTTGCTCTTGGAATTCTCCTAGTTGGGCATCCCGGGCATAGAGACTGTGTGCTCCAGGCCTGCTGTGCTCAGTGCCAGGTCAGTCCCAGGTTTGGGAGCATCCTGGGCACAGCGTCCTCCACCTTCAGAAAGATGGTCCCTGCGGCTGCCTCATTCCTGCAACATCAGCTTCTGCAGGCAGCACAGAAAACCCAACCTGAGTAGTAGCCTCTTCTGCATGGATGGGGAATGAGCAACTCACCCCAGGGAGGCCAGAAAGTCCAGCCTGCTGGCAGTGCCATTTGTGGTGTGGCAGCTCGGAGCTGGGGGCTGGGCTTCCTTTGCTCACTGCTTGACAGAATCGGCATTTGAGTTCTCAGTGCAGCTGGGAGTGGGTGTGTGTGGAGGGGAATGGCCTTTTCTTTTATTATTCAACCGCTTTTATTATCCAAATGCTTTTGAGGGGGGAGCAAAAAAGAATGCTGCTAAGGTGGAAAGCTGTGTCTGTGACTTTGCAGAGGAACCCGACCTTCGGGTAGCTGTGATTTCATCCTGAGCTTTCCCCGCAAAGGAAACCCAAGTGTAGTGAAGAGAAAAAGAATGAAGTGCTAGAAACCATGAGGCTTTCTCTTTTCCTAAGAAACAGAAGGCAGCGCCTAATAAAAAGTATGAGTATTCCGCAGCTGCTGGTTCCGTCCATTTCACAGTCCGTGGGATTCAGTTAGACTGCCACGAGAACCTCCAACAGCAAGCAAGAAAGGGACAGTTAGAAAAGGCAGCCCTAAATTTCCTACAGCTGAGCTTGGGGATTCTGCTGGAAGTCAGAGGGCAGGTTAGACTAGGAGAGTTTGATCCCTCTGCTAGTTTTCTAGTGCTAACTAACACTCAGGCACCACCTCACTTGTGGTCTGAGCCCCCATGCTGTGTTGTATGGAGCACAGGTCCTGTTGAAGATTTCTCTTTGTCTTCACCTCCACTTTCGTGCCACCGCCCTGGCTTGCCTTTTATTCTTACTGACAGCTGCTATAGCATAAATGTTTGTGCACCCCCACATGATTATACTAATACCTAATTGCTGATGTGATACTGTGAGGAGATGAGACCCTTGAGAAGTGATTAGGTCTGGGTTATAGCCGTTATAAATAAGCCCCAGAGAGCTGCCTCTCCCCTCCCACCATGTCCAGTGAGAAGGTGCCCTCTGTGAACCAGAAGGTAGGACTTCCCCTAACCGGAACCTGCCAGCACCTTGATCTTGAACTTGCCAGCCTTCAGAACTATTCAAATTTCAGAAACAAATTTCAGTTGTTGATAACCTTGCCTGTGATATTTTATTATAGCAGCTCAAATGGACTTTGGCTTCTCACTGGTATGTGGCCCCTACCATCAGCCCATGTGGCCTCTGGACACAACTTTCTCAAGCCCAGATTTAATTCCATACATCTATCACTCAAAATCCTCTGATATCTTAACCCTCAAGGACCTTCATAACCTAGCAGATTTTCCTCCCTTCTGCTCTAACTTTGAAGCAGACTCTGTCTCCTTGTTCTTTGTCTTTATCTGGGGAGGCTTCAGAGGAAAAGTGTGGTATAAAGCTACCCTTGTCATACCTAAGAATTACTAGGCAAGTGACCAGGCCTTCAGCAGTGTGTCACCACCTCTTGTTGCCTTCTTCCTGATGGGGCAAAGGACATGATTTCTTCTCTCAGAAGGACAAGTGTCTTGTGAGAGGTTTAATTATTCATCTGTTAGACATTTGTCCATACGTTCTCTGCTAGGCTCCCAGGATATAGTAGGAAAAAAGATAAGCAAGATACCTGCTGGTGGGGAACTTAAATTTTAGTGGGAGATACAGATGGCAAAAAACTAACTAAATACAAATTATAATTGTGGGTAGAAATTAGTCCGGCGATGCATTTCACTGTATCAGGGCAGAGGGGGATGCTACTTAGATAGGGTTGTCAAGTTAGGACTTTCTAGCAAGAGGCTATTTAAGTTATAGGAAGGGGATTCTTCCAGGGGACTGTCTTTTGGAGAAGGAAGGGGCACAGGGGTGTAGACACTGGAGCAGAGAAGGCCACACACAATAGAAAAGAGCATTGCCTCAACCAACCCCTCCTTCCTCCTGGGAAAGGGCCAATAAAGGAATGTCCATGAGATGATTTATTCTTCCTGCTTCTACTCAACAGTGGACTGGAAGTCCTAGCTGATACATTAAGGGAAGAGAAAGAAACAAAAGACATAAATACAGAAAAACTCTGTAAGTTGACCATTCAGCGAACTGTAACAAACTGGTCAACAGATGGAGGTGGCCGACATAAAGAACTGGACCTACTGTACTGATAATGTACATGTGGTGCATGTCTGGTCTATGAAAATTAGGTCAACTAAAGGAGGTGGTCAACATAAAGAGGTGGTCTACTACGGAGGTTCTACTGTGTTAGAAAAGAAAAAGTAAAACTATCTTTTTTTATAGACAATATATTATATAAGTAGAAATCTAAAGGAATCAATAAAATCCTAAAATGAATATGTTAATTTATCAAGGTCACAGGGTGTAAGTTTGATATAAAAATATCAAATGTATTTCTATACCAGTAATGTCAATTGGGAAAGCAATAGTAAGAATAACAATACTATTTATATTATCATCAAAAAAATAATGACATTGGCATAAATCTAATGAAAAATGTGGAAGTCCGCTATATTGAAAATGACAAATATTGCTGAGACAAATTTAAAAAGCACTAAATAAATGAAGTGAGATTCCATGTTTCTGCACTGAAAGACTGGATGTTGTTAAAAACAATAGTTTTCCATAAACTAGTCTATAGCTTTGAATCAACAGTAAAAATCCAAAGAGAATTTTTATAGGAATTGAGTTTAAGAAGTTTATGAAAACAAGAAACACAGTTTTGGAAAAGAAAACTAATTAGAGGACTTACATACTTGATTTGAAGACTTATTATAAGACAAGTCTGTGGAAACAGGGCCTCAAACACCCTTTTCCTGAAGTCGAAGAAGGACACTCCTGCCTCTCTCAAAGCCCAAGCCAAAGCAAAGGCACTGAAAGCCAAGAAGGCCGAGTTGAAAGGCATCCACAGCCACAGAGATACGTACACACCTACACTCTGGTGGTCAAAGACAGTGCCACTCCAGAGACAGCCCAAATAACCTTGGAAGAGCACCCTCGGCAGAAACAAGCTTAACCACTGTGTCACCATCAAGCTCCCCAGACCCTGAGTCTGCCGTAAAGAACACAGAAGATAGTAAGGCACTCGCGTTCATCGTGGGTGTCAAAGCCAGCAAGCACCAGCTCAGAGAGGCTGTGAAGAAGCTCCATGACACTGATGTGGGCAAGGTCAACTCCTGATCAGGCCTGATGGCCAGAATAAGGCACGTGTCCCACTGGCTCCTGATCGCAATGCTTTGGATGTTGCTAACAAAATTGGGATCAGCTAAACCAAGTCCAGCTGGCTAATTCTAAATATATAACTTTTCCCTGTTTAAAAAAAAAGACTTGTTATAAAGCTACACTAATCTAAACAGTGAAGTACCACTGAAATGATTGACACTTAGCTAAATGGAACAGAACAGAGAGCCTCGAATAGGATGGCACGTAGACGGCAAAATGATTCTAAATGAAGAAAGGAGACTCCTTTCAGCAAATGGTGATCAATTAACTGGATATCTATATAAAATGATTTTGATCTCTACTTCACACTACACCTTCCAAAAATCTGAGATTAATCATAGACCTAAACGTAAAAGCTAAAACTATAAAGCTTCCAAAATGAGAAATAGGAGAATATTTTCCTGCCATGAAGTAGTCAAAAAAAATTTTTAATGGTACTAAATATAAAAAGAAAAATGATAAGTTGGACTCCAGCTAAGTTACAGACTTCTCAATAAAGATGTCATTAAGAAAGTTAATAAGCAAGCCCTAAACGGTGGGAAAAGACACAAGACTTTTCACAGGACTGTGCAAATCAATAATATAAAGACAACAACCCAATAAAAATGGTCAAAGACTTAAATGGACACTTTACAAAGGAGATAGAAGAATGGCCAATAAGCACATGAAAAGGGGCTAAATGTCATTTCGCTGAGGGTTAGTCCTCAGGGAGATAGAAATTAAAATCTTATTGACATATCACTACATCCACTGTAATGGCCAAAATTTAAAAACGATCTTAATCGTAAGTCTTGGCAAAAGACTGTGGTGCAACTGGAACTCTCACCGAGTTCTGTGGTGGGATTATAAAATTCTGCAGCTATCTTGGAAAACCATTTGGCAATTTTGTAGTTATACAATATCATTGTACATTGTATATTGTACAATATAGTTATCAGATGAACCAGGAATCTGGTTCCTTAGTATTTGTACAAGAGAAATGAAAGCCTACAGACACACACACACACACATGCACTGCAGGAATATTTGTAGCAGCTTTCTTTGTAGTGGCTCCAAACTGCAAACCATCCAAACATCCACCAACAGGTAAATAAATGTATAGACACACTGTGGCCTATTTATGAAAGGAAAACTACTCAGCGATAAAAATGAGTGATTTACTGATATGAATAACAACATGGACGGATGTCCAAAATATGCTGAATGAGAGCAGTCAGAGCCTAAGTGTATGTAGTCTGAGCTTCTGATTATGTGAAGGTCAAGAACAGACAAAGCTGGTTTATAATAATACAGATCAGAACCACAGTCAACTGACTGGAAACTGTAATGAGAAAACTTCCAGAGACGATAAAAACGTGCTATATCTCAGTTGGGACAATGGCTCCAGAAGTGTTTATATTTTTCAAAATGAAAACAGCATCCATAAAATCTGTGTATTTCAATGAACCTAAATCATACCACCATTAAATAGAAACTCTACTTCTTCCTCCTATGCCCCAAAGGTATTTTTAGAAAGATTCAGAAGTTTTGAAGAGTAAGAAAAATTCTGGATTAGGAAGCTTATGCCTTGGTTGCCTTTATCACTTCTCTGTTCATACAAACTAGATTACCAACAGTTACTTGTGGTAAAGATTAATAATACAAATGCTACCAATAATAACAATATTGTGTATATGAAAGGTGCACTTCTCTATAGAACTTTTTAAAAGTGTTTTCAAATTATTATTTTTTTCTGAGCAGGGCAGAACCTGACATGGAACCCACAGAGAGGAGGACGAGATCCTCTGGTTGAGGCAGAGGCAGGGATTTGCTCCGGGTGGTGGACCCTGAGGCACAGATGGAGGGATGCTTTGGGGTTCCCCTTACCTTGTTGGCTTCCACTAGACAATCTTAGTAAATACTGTTATAATAACCACTTAGCCTTTCTCAAAATGCATCATTTCTGAGCTTGTGCCTAGTTTAAGAATAACAGAGTTGGGATTCCCTAAGAGGCACCTGTCCTCACCTACCCTGCTGATGCCAGATCCAAAACCCAGTGTTTGCTCTTTTGCTTCCTCCACTACCAGCCTTATCCCAGGGTCCTGCACACGCAGAGCTGAATCAACACAGCCATGTCTTGTCCAGATTTCTTTTTCATCACTGCTTTGGTTTTTATTGTCTTCTTATTTTCTAACTCCTTTTCTGTTCTTATTTCATGTTGGTTACCTCGCTCCTCCACCATGTTCTTCACTTGCTTCCCTGGTATTTTCTCCCTGACTCTTCCTGGACCTCAGAAAAGAAAGCAATATATTCATGACCACAAATCTCTTTTTCTGGGAAATCATTACTCCACTGTTCTCCACTTTGGTCTCTGTAGTTAAAAGAGAGAAGGCCACCCAAGGAGGGCAGACACTATTGAATCAATACACAGCAATGCTGAACTGATGTCAGAGAAGTGCCCCCAGCAGGCTGCTACCTGGGTACAGGTTCCATAAACAACATTACAGTTACTCTGAGAACACCTTGCTTGTTCCATCTCAAAAGAGTTTTATGTATTAATTAATGGGTGATTAGTTCAGCTTCATGAGTTGTCTCTAATAAAATGGGTGTTGAAGCAGGACTCATGACCACTTTGAGTATGTTATTGCTATACCAACAGACCTCTTTAATTCAACAATCAGGAAACATAAAATGTAGTTTAGTAGACATAATTTGATGATATAAAATTATTCATCTGATGAGAGCCATTTATCTTCATTAAAATATCTCAGGTCACATGGGAAAAGACTTGTCAATAGAATCTAGCAGAGACTACTATTTTTTTCTTCCTTTTCCTCCAAATTATCCCTGCTGGGGAAAACAAGGAGTTTCTAATGCCATATCTGTCATCAGCTCAAGGGTCTTGGGTGAGCCACGCTGTCTTATCAGGTTAAACAAATTGGCCAGAGTATAAGTCTTTATTGCACAATAAAAGCAATTTCTGGGGTAGAAATACTATTTTATATGTCTCATGTCTATCCCCATGATACTAGAATTTAAGATTAACAAGCATTTTGTATCAAAATAAAACTGAATTTCGATTATTGGATTAAGTTAAGCATAAAATTAGAAGACCTTCATGTGGAATTCAGTCTATTTACAGAAACTCCACTTAATATTTTATAACATGTTTGTTACTTTTTGCAATGATTTTCATTTTGCATTCTCAGAGAGTTAACAGTAAGATGGAGCAGGTGCCCCTTAATCATGGAAATAAAGGGAATTATGTTTTCTAAATTTCAATAGATGTAGGGGGTACAAGTGTGTTTTGTTAATGAATAAATTGTATAATGCTAAAGTCAGGGCTTTGGTGAAGTCATCAAAATAGATCCAGAATCTACAAAGAGCTCAAATAAATCAGGAAAAAACAAATAACTTCATCAAAAAGTGGACAAAAGACTTGAACAGATTTTTTTCAAAAGAAGACAGAGAAATAGTCAAGAAACATATTTAAAAATCTTCAACATCACTAATTACAACAAATACAAAAAAAGGGAAATACAAATGACAACCACAATGAGATACCAAATTGTCCTTGTCAAAATGGCCATTAAATTAAAAATGTTGAGTCCCTTCAAGGGAAATCGTAGGTACTCAATAAGCAAGAAGATTGAACCAGTCATCTCCCAAGCAAGCCAGAGTGGCAAGATGTTTTGGTTTCCTATGTAAACTAAAAGATAATATCTTAGCATACATGTGTTCCTGAGTTGTTTTCTTTTGTTCCAAATTTCTTCCTGGGGGGATGTGGAGAAGGCCACACCCTAAACCAAACCCTAACTTTCCTTTCTGCTGACCACAAGTTTTTAGACAAAGCCTTCCTTCCTTAACCAATTTTAATTAAGGAATCTCTGCATCCACTTGAGACCCATACCCACTGCTTCAAGGTATACCAACTTTTTTTTGTTTGTTTGTTTTTTGCCAAACCACTGTATAACCTCTTCCTACTGATTTACGATTTTGCTTGTAACTTCTGCTTTCTTTAAGTGTGCCCCTTTCCTTTAAAAACCCATCTTCAGCATTACCTACCCATTTTTCTTGCTTGACACCATGCAGTAAATGCTGCAAAATCTCAGCATCGGCGTCTGGATTTACTGTGCTGGGAGACCAGATCCCAGTTAGTTTTGGTGACAACTTTCATAGATCCTTTGCTTTGCCTTCCAACACTGGCAACCCTCGGTCCTGACCCTTTCCTGCCACACTCAGAGGCACTTGAGTTTCCACCATCATCTTTGTCATACATAAAATCTTGGTCAAGCTGTTCTTTATTTTGGTATCTTCTTAAATTCCTGGTTTTATCACGCATAACCCTTTTGAAATTGCTTCTCAGATAAATTTTGATAATTAATACAAGTTCCTCATACTTTTCTATTTTTAACTACATTAATTTAGGTAACTTTTATTTGTTCTTGGAACTTAATGTCAGTTATTTTTTTCACTGTGTACTGTCCAATTTAGCAAAAATGTATTTTATTCTGCATTTGAATATTAATAAAATGGCATGACAATGGTGGAAATTAAAACTGATTAGGAAGAAAATGTTCTGGGTGCCTCTTCTTGCCCTCCCGATGACTTAGTTCTTTATGTAACTATGGACAAGTTTCTAAGCCTCTCAAAACCTCACTTATCTATAAATTGAAGATAATTATACCTCCTAACATTGCTGTTAAAATCAAATGGGGATAATTGATGTGAAAATGCTTCATGAAATAGGAGTTCTATGCTAAACCTAGATTAGACTAGAAATACCGTCATGCATGAGAAAGCCTCAAATGTTGGCCTTTCGTCAGCAGAGTTGGTTTGTGCAAAACTTTTCGGAGCTTCTACCTGCAACTCCAGTTAGGTGAATGTCCCTTAATGCTTCAGTCCCAAAGTCCAAAACTAAACTCAGCATCTTTCTGCAGAAGCTATAACTTTACTTGGTTCACAACATGGCTAACAGTGTCGCCATCTTTCCTACTCAAACCTGAGACATTGAAACCATTTTTGACTAGGATAACTGTGTCCAGTATGGGTACTATCCTGCTGAATTGTAACTACTATTCCTGCATATTTGTCTCCAAATGCTGCCACATAAATTTATGCTTCTATAGTTCTGGTGGTCAGACGTTTGGAATCTAGATGTTGGTAGGGTAGGTTCTTTTCTGAGGGTCAAGGAGAGTCTTTCCCATTCTTCTCTCCTAGCTTCTGGTAGTTGCCAGAAATCTTTGGCACGTGTAAGCACATCTTTCTCATCTTTGGCTCCATCTTCAAAATGTGTTCTCCCCTGGTGTCTCTCTGCCCTCATTCCTTTTCTTATAAGGATATATGGTCAGTTGGTTTAGAGCCCACCATAATTCGGTATGACCTTATCTTAACTTAATTATATCTGCAAAGACCTATTTCTAAAAAAGGTCATATTCACAGGTACTGGGGATTAGAACTTGAATATATCTTCTAGGGGGACATAGTTATAGTCACTACAACTTGGAAGTTTATTAAACTTTACTCTTCAAAGTGTCCTGGTTTGGATGATCACTCTGATTGTCATCCAAAACTTTGACTCCCCTACTCTCCTCTCCATCATCTCTTTTCTTTACAGATTCAGGAGGGAACGGTTTCTTGGATTTCATCTATATAAATCTGTGCCCACACCATGCCCCCTCATTTCTGACATCTCTCACTCTATTTTATTCCTCAACATTTGTCGCTTTTAGACTACCTCTACTGACTAATCTGCTGCCATCCTCAATCTACAGGTTCAGCCTTCTGTCCACCTCCCACATGCTAATTTCTCATATCAGCCATCTGCCTGCCAAATCAGCCTCTTAAATGATCTCTTTCTTCATGTAGACCATTATTTTAATATAAGGTGAAAATAATGAATGCTTTTGAGTAACAACATAATTTGGAATTCACGCATTTTAATCTTTTTTCTCCTTCTATGGAAATAATGTCTGAGATTAGAAATTATTTTACTGCTTTTCTTCCCAAGACTAAATTAAGTATTTGTTGATATTCATCCTTATGTTCTTAGGGGTTCTTTTTAGATCCTTTGCAGCAAAAGTAGGGTGAGGAAAAGAACTGGCAAGAAAGGCAGGGCATTCGGCTGAAGTTCAGATATTTGCAAATTGTTTTATAAGTACTGTATGATGAGCTTCTTTCAGTAAATGTCAAAATTTTGAGTAAAGGGCACTCATGATGTTCTTGAGTCTACTCTTAGTTTTGTAATAACTCAGTGTAGCTTGCTTTGTGTTCGTACAAATCAGTGAGATCGTGTGGGAGAAGATTATTTCAGAGCATGAGTGGGTTTCCAGCCAGAGACTGTGGGAGGCACACATGACGTCTGTCTGCTTTTTCCTCCTCGTAACTAAAATTGTAGTATTTTTGACAGACTTAAACTCCCAGGGATGGAAGCAAATTCGAGTGCTTTCTAAATAGCCAACTCTGTGAATTCTGCTGTACGAATGCATAACAGATTACCATCAGGACAAAGAGGTTAACTGAAGGATCTACAAATGAGAGGTGAAGTCTCCTATTTGGTACCTCAAATTGAATGTTTGCAAGAGAGTCAGCAAGCTCAGTGTGAAGCCTATATTATTTTTTATATTAAAAATAGAAGGAAAAGAATAACCTTAGAGAAACATCTTTTAGGTTTAAGATGGGCTGGAGGATTCTGACACGGTTAAAGGTCAATCTTTGCCATTCAAAGCAAAAAAAAAAATTAATCTGTTTAAGCTTCATAGGACAGAAAATTTGAGGACTCCCACATATTCTAGGGCAATTTTCTTTTGGCTCTGGCAAAATCATTTGGAGCAAAGAGATTTTTCTTTAAAAAAATAAAATATAAGAAAGAAGGAAAAGGAAGAAAAACACAGTTCTGGCATAATCAGAAGAAAGTGCTAACAGGGAATATTAAGGAAATCCTTCTAGAATGAAGAAAGGGGAAGCAGATGAGGACTAAATCAGAGTTACATCTGGAGCCAACAGAGCAACTGAATCATGTCTCTCCTTCCTCATCTTTTCAGTACACTACAAAGACAGTAAAAAAATTCTTATCACGGTGGGTCCCAGAGTGATTGGACGTAAGTACAGTTTGATAAAAGAAAGACAGCAGATTGTAGCATTGGTCTTAACTGTATTTTTAATCAGCGTATTTGCATATTTATGCATGGAAATTAGAAATAGTAAATCGTGGTGATGGTTATGTTAATAAATAGTCATACACTTACAGGAAATACACAGGTGACAAGATGGCAGGCTCTTTCCCTGCCAGCTTTCTCTGGTATATTTAAGTAATACTGTTAGGTTGGAGTCGGCCCATGCAGCCAGCAGGCACCAAGCTCACCTGTCTAAACCCACAGAGGTTAAGAGGAGACAAAAGCTTGTGAGGCTATTGTTGTAAATCTGGATCTCAGTGGGCAGATCCATTGTGAACGACTCACTGCTCGATTCCATCACAGGATTGCTAAGATCAATGTCAAAAAGAAAGAAAGGTCTTTTCTCCTTTTAAGAAAATCTTTCTGCTTTTCCGATGTTTATAAGTAAGGAACTTTCCAGAAGCAGTGCAAGAAATACAAGAAAAGACATCAATGCCAAATACATTCCTGAAAAATAGATTTAAAACAAAAAATATATATTTTTTTCTATTATTCTTGTCTTCTTTCATTCGAGGGAGGCTTTGAGAAAATGTCTTTGCATTCCGTACGTATGTGAAGCTCTGATAGGAAAGTACAGCTTCCCGTCAGGAACATTTATTAAGTATTTATTTATATGTGGGAATTTCTAAGGCAACACCGTCCAGGAGAAATATAATGTGAGTGAACCACAAATGTGAGCCGCCCATATAATTTTAAACTTTCTCATAGTTACATTAAAGAAAAGGTAAGCAGAAATGGATGCTTAATTTTCATATAGTATATATTTTATTTAACACTTTGCATTCAAATTATTATGATTTTGACATATAACCAGTGTAAAGAAGTTGTTACTGGAATATTTATATTCTTTTCTTTTTATACCAAGTCTGTGAAATCTGGTTTGGATTTTACACTTATAAACATCTCAATTTGCACTAGCCACATTTCAAGTGTTCGAATAGCCCCATGTGGCTCGTAGGCCATTGTACTGGATTGTCCTAAGGAGTTACAGGGTTGAAAAGTACATGATCTTGAGTCATAAACAGTAGATAAATAATCAGAAGACATTATTATCATTCAGGGAAATGAAAAAGGGTAAGTTTGTAAACAGAGAGACTAAACCCTGCCTTGTGAAAGGAATTATATCCATGGGGATTTGGTCAGGTTTTGAAGAACTGGAGAGCTCCTGGGGGAGACAGAGCTTGAAAGATGAGCAGTGGGACTAGGAAAGAGCAAAGGAATATTAATGTGGTAGCTTTAGTGTGTGTTGTGTTGGGATCTGAACACACAGCCTGAGGATCCCAGCCCTGCATCCTTCCATGCTCTGAGGGTGCCGTGTGTCAGAGGGTCACTTAGGGAACCTTCTCCATGGCTGTTACTGCTGAAAATTGTACTTTTTATCTTCTCTCTGTGTGGTGGTCTGCAAGATATAGGAAAAAAAAAAAACAACAAAGTATTTGTCCTACTCTCCTCTCTCACACACTTCATCACAGAACTCTTCTGTGGTCAGATGCTCAGGGGTTTTTCCCCAGACACCAAGAAATTCTCCAGTGGATGCCAGTGGATGTCCTCTAATCCAATTCTGCTCTGATGCTATCTGCTCGGAGACAGCACCAGATCCGCAGTTGTGACTCAGCCACATGAGTGGTCCCACGTCAGATGCCAGTCACACATAGTAGGTTGTCACTTCTGAGGGCCCGGTTGTAAATTGGAGGTTCCCATGATCCCTCCCTTCAGATTTGATTAATTTGCTAGGGTAACTAACAGAAGTTAGGGAAACACTTTACTTACGTTTCCCAGTTTATTAATAAAAGAGATAATAAGGGACACAAATGGATGGCCAGGTGGAAGAAATGCTTAGGAAAACACTGTGGGAAGGAGCATGGAGCTTCTGTACCCTCTCTGAGAAAGCCTCTCCAGGCATCTCCTGGTGTTTATCTATCCAGAAGCTCCGTAAACTCAGTCCTTGTGGGATTTTATGGAAACTTTATTATATAGGCATGCATGGTTGATGAAGTCATTGGCCACTGGTGATCAATTTAACCTCACACCCTTCTCTCCCCAGAGATTGAGGGGTAGGGCTAAGAGTCACAACCCTCCAGTCATTCCTCCATCTTCCTGTAGACTAGCCCCCATCCTGAAGCTGCCTTGGGGTCCCACGCCATCAGTCATCTCACTAGTGAAGACACTCTTCTCACTTTGGAGAGTCCTAGGCTTAGGAGCTCTGTGCTAGAAAAGGTGGATAAGGCAATACATTTATATATTTATGTATATGTAAATAATTATTATTATGAAACACAGTATCACAGCTCACAGATTGACTGACCTGAAACTTTGCCTTGAGAATGGAGGGACTTATTTTTAGTTCCTTCACTGGCCACTCTCGCTCAGCCTAGAGATAGTAGCTGGTTTTTGTAGTCCTTAGAGTTCTCATTTACCTCTTTTAGTAGTTAACCACCTTCTACTAGTTAGGAATTTTTAAAATAAATCATAACTGTGTACATTTATGGGGTACAATGTGCTGATTTGATATACAATGTGGAATGCTTATATCAAACTGATCAACACAACCATCACCTCACTTCTTTATTGTGGTAAGACATTTATACTCTACTCTTAATAGTTTTGAGATGTACCATTGCATTGTGCACATTACGTGAGGTCCCACAAAATGCCCTCCCTCTTATCTCCCCTCTCCCATACCCTCCCCTCTCCCTTCACTTTCCTTCTTCTTTCTGGACTACAGTTGTGTTTTATCATTTATATGAATGTATAGGTGATTATGTATTGGTTTCATATTAGTATTGAATACATTGGATACTTTTTTCCCCTTCTTGAGAAACTTTACTAAAAAGAACATGTTTCAGTTCCATTCATGAACTTAAGAGATATAAAGTCTCCATCCTTTTGTAAGGCTGCATAGTATTCCATGAGATACATATACCACAATTTGTTAATCCATTCATGGGTCAGTGGGAATTTGGGCTGCTTCTATGACTTG
Organism: Galago senegalensis; assembly: GCA_963575145.1. Lineage (NCBI taxonomy): Eukaryota > Metazoa > Chordata > Mammalia > Primates > Galagidae > Galago > Galago senegalensis. The sequence goes on along the minus strand of CAUYTI010002426.1, from coordinate 7,734 downwards.
ACAATTATGAATTGGGCTGCAATTAATATTCTGGTGCAAATGTCTTCATTGTAAAATGATTTTTGATCATCTGAGTATATATCTAGTAGGAGAATTGCAGGATTGAACACTCAGTCTATTTTTAGTTCCTTGAGTATTCTCCAAACTTTTTTCCCAAAAGATCATATTAGTTTGCATTCCCACCAACAGTGTAGATGTGTTCTGTAGTTTTGGGATTTTGTGATGTGGGACTAATCTTACTGGAGTTAGATGGTATCACAAAGTGGTTTTGATTTGCATTTCTCTGATGATTAAAGATGTTGAGCATTTTTCATGTATTTGTTGGTCATTCCCCTGTCATCTTCAGAGAACTTTCTGTTCAAGTCTTTTGCCCACAATGAAATGAGATCAGTTGTTCTTTTCTTATTAATTGGTTTGTGTTCTCTGTGGATTCTAGTTGTCAGACCTTTGTCAGAGACATAACCTGCAAATATCTTCTCCCATTCTGAAGGCCATCTGTTTGCTTTACTTACAGTGCTCTTGGCTGTGCAAAAGCTTTTTAGTTTGATCAGATCCCAGTAATATATTTTGGGGGTGTTGCTAGGCTGCATGCAATGGCTCTTTCCTGTAATTCCAACACTTTGTGAGGTTGAGATGGGTGGATCACCTGAGCTCACGAGTTCCAGACAAGTCTGAGCTAGAGTGACACCCCATCTCTAAAAATAGCTGGGTGTTGTGGCTGGCACCTATAGTCCCAGCTACTCAGGAAGCAGAGGCAAGAGAATCACTTGAGCCCAAGAGTTAGAGTTTGCTGTGAACTATGATGTGAGGACACTCTACCAGGAGTGACAAAGTGAAACTCTGTCTCAAAAAAAACAAAACAAAAACAATAGTAGTCATCAAAACAACATGGTACTGGGATAAAAATAGAGAGATAGATACATGGAACAGAATAGAGAACCAAGAGATGAACTCAGCCACTTATTGTCATTTCATCTTTGATAAGCCTATCAAAAACATTCACTGGGGGAAAGATTCCCTATTTAACAAATGGTACTGGGTGAACGGGCTCGCAACCTGTAGAAGACTGAAACTGGACCCTCACCTTTCACCACAGAAAAAAAACTGAGTCTCACTGGATAAAAGATTTAAACTTAAGACATGAAACTATAAACATACTAGAAGAGAGTGCAGGGAAGATGCTTGAAGAAATTGGCCTGGGAAAATATTTTATAGTTAGGAATGCTTTAGATTCAATTTTCCTTGTTCCAATAATTGGTTAGGTTCTGCCTCCTGAGAGGACATTGACCTCTCCACCTACTTTCTACCCTTCTCTCTTTCTCTAACTTGGTTCTCCTTGTTGTTTTTATTTAAGAAAGATGGCTTGGGAAAACATGCCTCTATGCCATGCTGGGGAAAACTTGTTCTGGTCTGATAAAGTATGTGCAGCAAACTTTTCTGTGCTCTACTCATATCCCCTGGGCCTTAGCACTTTGGAACAACTGTCTACTTCCAACTGCCCACATCTCCATCTCCTTGAAAGAACATACAGTGAGAATAAGATGGAGTCAGGTAGGCTAGGGATGATATGAGGCAGCTGGTCTGGTTGTTTTAGGTCCTACATGACCTTCACCTCATGTCTCTTATCCTTATTGTTTTGTAAATTTAGCTCTCAAACTAAAGATGCCCATCTTGAACAGTTTAGGAAGATTGATTTAGGAAATTTAACTTCTGCCTTGGAAATGTGGTAATAGATTGTCACTGAGTTGTGCTGATTATTATTTGAAATAAGAGTTAATGTGGTCTTTTCTTTGAAACTTTATGTATAAAACTGTGGTTTTTGGAAATGGAAGAACAGAAAAGTCTTAGAGAGGCTACTCTGACTGTTCTCCTGAATCTCTGGCCTTCTGACAAATAAACTTTGGTAGATCTGCCCCTGTCTGTGCACACTGGCTGACAGTGACAGGCGGCCAGACCCTCTTCATCTCGTAACATTCTTACTGAAGGCTTTCTCTGAAGTGGCAGAAAGTTCTTCTGCCCAAGCACATAGTAGGCCATAAGTGTCAAGAAATTAGTATACCCCCAAGAGTAAGTGTCCCACAATGACTTGCAAGGTTCAGGGTAAAACACCTCAGCTCCCTTGCTCTCAGGAGCGGTTACTCTGAGGTGGGCTTCTTGGTGTGATTCCCAGGGTTCTACGGGGCTAAGCGTCAGTTCAACTTTCCCTGCCCTTTCTCACTTCCAGTATTTCCTGGAATTACCTCCCAAATAAAATACATTTGCTATAATTCTTGTCTCAGGATCTGCTTCTGAAGGAACCTTATTAAGACAGTATGACACCCCAAGTTCATTGTGGTTGTATATTTAGGTTCTGAGTAATTTGATTATAGGTCATCAGCTATAATGCATTTATTATAATCCAAGGCAAATAAGTTAATGTTTTTAAAATTCTTAATATGCTTTGAAGCTGTGAAAACATGTAGCTTAAACATCTGTTTGATTTATTTACTTCAGTTCCATAACAGTAAATTCAGCCAGAAACATGTTTGCTCATATAAACTGAATACTCAGGGGTCTGTTGAAACTTTTCACATTTCAGTTACTTTGTTTGGTGTTGCTGGAATACATCTGCCATCTCTACCACCTCCCTAACAAGTGGAAATAATCATAGCACTGCTTAATTATTGTTGTGAGGCACATGGCATATATGAAAGTGTCAAGCAAGTGTTAAATAACAAACATGGAATACTCTACTTAAGGGTGCCCCCCCCAAAACAGATTGAAGTGTACTCCTGTTTAGAGTTGGTATCATTGTTCTGTACACCAGTGGTTAAAACATCCTTTCATTCAGTAGATTCCCTGGTCACTCCACTTTATTCTGAGCATGAACAGATCCTGACCAGCATTTTGTTTATGAAGTTCTGATAATGCAGAAATGACAAATCAATATCAGCCTAGAATTACTAATGTTGTAGAAGGCAAAGATAACCTGGTTCTTTCCCTTCCTTGTCCCCATTCCTTTGCCAGGTGACTTTGCAATATGGTAATTTCTCCCCCATGGGAAACCTGCTCTGCCCCTTGACTCTGGGCTCAGCCACATGACTTATTTTGGCCAGTAGGGTGTTAGCACACATGATGCAATCAAAGGCTTGGAATGGACTTCTGTACTGGAGCTTTCTGTCTTGTAGCTTGACCATTACCATGAACACCTGGGGTTAGTCTGCTGAAGAGTAGCAGACATGTAGAACATAGCCAAGTCACCTACTCAGCCCAGGAAGGAAACAGCAAGCTATCCCCCTGATAGGTGTAGATCTCCACAGAGAGCAGAAGAACTACCCAGCTGAGCCCAGCACAAATTCCCAACCTTTAAAAGCCTCATATATACGTTTATTGATTTAAGTCACTGAGCTTGAGTAGCTATGTTAGGTAATGCTACTTTGGTACTGGATTAACCTTAAACATGGTCCTGTCTCCCAGACACTCCTGTGGTGTCACTGACTAATCTAGTTTTCTATCTCATCTCCTCAGTGTTGATGATACTCTCACACTTTCTGGCACCATCTCACTTACTCACTGCCAGGAGTTTCCTCCTGACTCAAGATTTCCAAGGCTTTTCAACACTTTCCTTCTCTTAACTTCATCTCTCTTATTACCCTCTCTTTGCCCTTGGAGAAATATGTAAGCAAATGATTCAATCTTATAACTTCTCAATAAGTTTCCTTCATCCTTTCACTCTTCAAACTAGATTCATTATAACACAGCTGGCAGCAGCAAAAGTATTTTATTACTCTGAAAGACAGTTTGAAATAAATTTTCTTCAACATTCTCCAACCCAATGTGGGAGCTGAAGAAACAAGCACAATGGGTGGGAAGGAGCTGATTGGCAGAGACATTTTTAATATACTTTTATGCAAAAGGATACATCTATAGTTTGTATCAAACTTGACACTTGAGTCTTAACTGCAATAGCTAATTTCTCCCCAAACCACTGTAATAATATATATTCAGACGAGGATGCCCTTGTTTCCATGAATGGATTTATGAAGCATACACAAGTAGGATTCCCTTTGCTGAGTTTATTCATGCCTTTGACATAGGGAGTATTCCCTTTTGCTTTTTTCCTTTCTTCCACAAAAGCTCTAAAGTAACCCTGACATTACTGCAACTTAGTGAAGATTTTGCTGGGGAAGCAGAGAGTGGAGTCATTTTGCAAACATTTCATGGACTCCTCTTTCATCTTTTCTAGTCTGTATCCAAATTTCTCCTAATGTTTTTGTCCTAGAGAGAGGTGATTCATAAACAAACACAAAAATCAGTATTAAAGCTCCAAGGTTTAATATTATTTGGATAACAGTGTGTGACATAAAATTGGAGAGATGTTATTTCCTTACTTCTCCTTGAAATATAAGATAGCTTCAGAGATTGAGGACTCCAGAATTGCTAGTGCTACCTCACAGCCTCTTGTGTTCAGTTTGGGGACGGATTCCTGCTATTCTTAGAACAGCATAGCATTCAATAAGAGTACATCTGAAGGGGATTCCAGAGATGACAGTGGCACCTTTCTGGAACTTCCCTCACATTTGAAGCCTTAGTAGACATCACTGGGGTGGACTGGAGAGGAAAAGGAAGAAAATGGAGTTAGCTGTTCGGCTTCTGATAACATTTGTTTGCAAGCAAGCCCAGAGCACACCTGCAAATATGTATGTGACCTGTTCTACAGTTTGGGGCTGGGGCTGGGTTTGAACCCACCACCCCCAGTATATGGGTCAGTGCCCTTCTCCTTTGAGCCACAAGTGCCACCCATAGGTAACCTGTTCTAAGGAGGGCAATGTTAGAGTGAAAGCCGGTGAAGTAAATGTTATCCCTGGTTGTGAAGGAAAAGGTCTTCTTATACATAAATAAAAAGACTCTATGGACTGGAAGTTCAACTTTTCCCAAACTTGAATTCCCCTACTAGGTATATATCCAAACTCCTTAATTTTGAGTGGTGTTACTTTTTGCAATCCTCCATTTGTCTTCACTTAATTGCAGGCACTTGGTAGTATGCATAAGAGAATGAAGCGACAGTGTGGGTCATAAAATACTCGTGTCAGATTCTAATTTTTATTCTAGAGTCAAGTAATAAAATGGAAATAAGGGAAAAATATTCTAAAACGAGTCATAAGATCCACAAAGGTCTGAAAAAAGTAATTTTTAACTCTCAGACCATATTACAATATACATAAGCTAATGCATCATCTATCAGTGCTACTTTTCAGAGTGTGAACAAATGGCACTTCCACTGGAGGAAAGTGAAATTTACTCATCTCTGAAGAAAACCACTCAGATGCAGAACAAGTGACAAAGAGTTCATTGGCACCCAGACAGCTACCTTCACACCTGTCTCCAGTGCTATGAACTGGCCTCTCTACAGAAGCCCTTCCCTAATTCTGCACAATGCAAACATAAGATTAGACATAAATAAGATTTAGAGGTAAATTGTTGCAAAGACACTATCATACCCACATCCAAAGACAAGGAACTATAAAAGCGAAGCAATGCTACTAAAAGCATTTGCCCCTTTAAGGGGAAGAAGAGTTAACTTGGTTATTCTGAATTCATTGCACAGGGAAGAGATGGATATTATTGAAAGTTAAAGAAAGAGAGAAAATGAACTAGATCACCATGGCCTAGAGCTGGTGGTTACTGACACACAACCTTTCTATCAGACACTCTAGAGCCTGTGCCCACACCCTGATCTCTACTCCTCCCTTGGTTTCTGTTTGATTTCTCTTTGAATGCCCTTTTCACTGACTCCCTTTGGATGTCTGTCACTGGTCTAATGCAGAGTTTGAAGTGCCATTGGGCTGACTTTTAGCAAAGATCCATGAGTATAGAAGAGTGAAAGGCGAGCTCTTTTGCCCCTAGTCGGGACAAATTCTGAGATGTGATTTATTCTCCAGAGCTCCCTGGTGGGGATGAGGCCAGGGCTGGTGGAAATTACACCCTTGCTGGGTGTCTTCCCCTCCTCCTGTCTTGCCCCCCACCTACTGGTTTCTGTTGGGGGCACTTCCTTCATAAATCCCTGAGAAATGCTTTTTCAGACCAGCTCATAAGGACCCAGGCTAATATGCTCTCCAATGATAGCATGTTGATCCACATATTCAGCGGTTCTCTGCTCAGTGAGGTAACCAATTTCTCATTGTAAACTCTTGCTGGTAGCACCAAACACGTTTCCTCAGAACATCCAAGGAAGATGTAGAAGGCAACAACTGGGATGCTAGCGAGCCTCAGTTTTCCAAAGACAGGAATAAAAAATCACTTTTTTAACTTTAATACATTTAGGGAGACTGACAAATTGACTTCTCTGATAGACAGCAAACTATCTCCTTGCAGGCAACAGCAGCTATAAGCTCTTTCACCTCCCACCAGAACCTAGATACGTTGGAGAGGACCTGAGAGCTAATCCTCAGACTATGAGAAAGTTGTCATAATCAGCTTACTCAGAATGTTTCTGGATGTATTGGCTACCATTTTTATGGGTATAGGAGGTAAGCTCAGAGAATTGGGAGGTACCAGGTGGTGAATTTACATAGCCACAGTGAAGATATCTAAATTCTCCTAGGCTAGAGCTTGGAGTCCCAGATGCTGATAAGAGGAGAAAATGCAAATATTACTTCCCTTTACATTTCTTCCTTCTTTTTCCTATTCCTTCTCTTCCATTCCCCTCCTTTTCCATCCCTCCCTCCCCCGTCCATCTTTCCCTCCCTCTCTCTGTCCTTCCCACTCTTCCTCCCTCCATCCCTCCCTTCATCTCTCCTTCCTTCCCTCCCTCCTTTCTTTTCTCCCTTCCTTCCAACAGAAAGCACTCAGTCTGTGTTTTCTCCCTCTTACTTTCCTGAAGGAAGAATAGAAATGATCATCAATGGAAAATGGCAACAAAGCAACACCAAGACCCAGCTTCACGCTCAGGAGAAAATGCCGTGGCCTCTTCTTGTGGGTTCCAGAGCTTTACACATCCAGGGAAACTTCTCTAGCAATCAACTACAGAAATTATACTGAAAGTATCATCTTTCTCTCAAGTTTCCTAAGCAAAGTTTCTTAGGCAGAGTGTACCTAGTCAAATTTATTTTCATTGAGGATGTAAATAGACCTTTCATGAGGAAACAGGTTTTTTTTCAATTTGCAGAACTTCTCAGAACCTTTATTTTGCAAGTCTTTTAATACAACCATTTCCAAACTTAGTGGTTATAAAACTCTGTTTTTCAGAACATCTTGGTTGCTATACACAAGACTGTGAACTGATTAGATTTCTCTTTTCCTTCATCTACTTTATCTTTTTCTTTTGATGCTTCATTTGATTCTTCATCTTGTAGAAAATAAATATGAGACACATAGGTATCTATTAGTCTCCTATTCACCTGTTGTGGTGAACTTAGACATCTTTTCTACAGAAATTCAGAATGTATTTCTTGGGGGGGGAAATGGGGTTGATGATGGTCTCATACTTGTTAGAGGGGGATGGGGTCGATGATGCTCTGAAATGGTCTCATGCTCGTTATGGGGGGGATGGGGTCGATGATGCTCTGAAATAGTCTTTTTTTTTTTTTTAAGATGTTTTATTTCTTTTTATTTTTTTTTTTTATTTTTTAATTGAATGTTAACTATGTACATTAATGCACTTCTGGGGTACAGTATGGGGTTTTCACATGCATTCTGAAATACTTCCATCAAACTGGTCATCACAGCCTTCATGTCATTTTCTCAGTTATTGCT
>CAUYTI010002423.1:0-10846 GCA_963575145.1 Galago senegalensis | reverse complement strand
TCACCATGGAATACTATGCAGCCATTAAGAAGGATGGAGACTTTACATCCTTCATGTTCACATGGATGGAGCTGGAGAATGTTCTTCTGAGCAAAGTATCACAAGAATGGAGGAAAAAGTATCCAATGTACACACCCCTATTTATGAAACTAATTTATACCTTTTATATGAAAGCTATAACCAAATAGCCTAAGAATATGGGGAGGGGAGAGGAAGCAGGGAAGGGGCAATGGGAGGAGGGAGGGGATTTGGAGGGATCACTTCTGAGGTTTATCTTATAAGGGTACAGGTGAATCTTTCTAAGAGTAGAATGTGAATGTTTTAAAGCAATGACTGAAAAAATGACATGAAGGCTGTGTTGACCAGTTTGATGGAAGTATTTCAAAATGCATGTGAAAACCCCACACTGTACCCCAGAAGTGCATTAATGTACATAGTTATCATTCAATAAAAAAAATAAAATTAAAAAAAAGCTTGTTATAATTATACACATTTATTAATGTAATGTTGGTTTCAACAACAAAAAAGGGCAATGTAGCATCTATTAGTTTGATTCTGCCAGGCCAGCCCTAGGTAATCAAATGTCCCTTTTGTGATTTATGACCAGTTTTTAATGCTGTCTGTCTCCCTCAGCAAGACCACTTCTCTGGATGTGTGAGTTAGTGGGGACTGGGACACTCAGAAAGTGCACGTTCAGCACCGAGTTTGCAGCTGTTCTCAATCATCACTGCTGCTCCAGGTCTCTCCAAGGCCTCCGCTAAAGAGGCCTTACACACGGCAGTGACAAATGAGTACACTGGGGTGATTGCCTATCAAGCAGTGAAAGGCACAGGGAATCAGAACTTTGGCTTACAGAACTACTGTGCATAGTATCACATTTATAGGAGTCATATATGTTGCAAGACAAGGAATTATTTCCCACAGCAAGATGAATCCTTCCACCACTGTTCCCTACAGAGGCGTGTCCCTCACCTGCACTTAGTGAAAAGTTTGCCAACCTTAGTTAACTCCTCAGTCTCATAAGATTGTTTCAGTTGTCCCAGAAATATGTCTATAAGAATTGTGAAGAGAAATTAAGCCCTATTACTGTCACACTTGGTAAAAAAAGAGGCAAGTTGAAAAATCAAACCTTTTCCAAGACTGATTTCAGCCATGGCTGAAATAAAGGTTGTACGCCCATAATGTCACTGTCATTTGCCATCTATCGTCTCAGGTTGTATGTACATGTTTTTCTTCTTGTATATTACTTTTTAATTTCAGAGCTTTCCAAAATGTTTGAAACTAAAGAGAATTTTTAAAAGAAGCCTTTTCAAATATTTTCCCCATGAAATATTTCAACAACATGGCATAGGGATTTCTTGTGACCATTAGCTGCATGTGCACCTTCAAATCAGTAACATTCATAATGACTCCTCCCACAATTAACTAAGATTAATACTATTTGTCTGAGAGATGCAGAAATATATTATTCTTTGGCATTAACTATTTCATCCTGTCTTCTTAGAGTCACTCTAATTTCACTATAAATCTCCTATTTTCTTACATTATTTCACACAACATGAAATTCACCTTCCTGGTAGCAGAATACTGCCATGTGCAGTGGTGTCTTGATGAATGTGTCTTTATAAAATAATCAAATGACAGCACAATTTAAATGTCAGTGTCAAAACTAAAAGAGTAAGAAATTGTCTTTCATGGAGGCAGACCAAGGGGCTATAACTTTTGCCCCTAATTATTTGCCAGGCTGGGTATCACCTGAGGGCTCCATCCTATCCGAAATGCTCAGTCTGTAAAGTTAGTTTGCTTCTCTCATCCAGGTTGTATGAAAATGTTCTTCTTTTTAAAGACTGCTGTATTATCTCACCCTTTCTATGTTCTGGCTTGCCCTACTGTACATTTTGTTATTGGTACTGTGTGTTTGCTTTATTTTGGAGTCTGAAATCATGAGAAAGAAACAGATGTCATTTTAAACTGTGCAAGTTGTTCCTAAATACATTTTGCAAGCATTTAAGAGCAAAGTTAAAAAGTAGTACTTCTTGATTCCCTTTTATAAAATATGAGAACTTTAACATGTATCCTCCCAGACACACACCTCAACCTTGTTTGATCTACAGTAACTTAATATTCCTTACACACCCACTGTCTTAAAAGTGTATTTCAGAGGACTGTATTTCTCAGCAACTGCAAATCTGCTCCTCTTTTTATGCCGTGGGCTTCCTCCCCCTCACCTGTGTGTTGAATTATTCCAAACAAGACGGTGGTGCATCATTTGGGGACTTCCTCTATTTAGGTTCCGCTAAATTGTTTATACTGGGTTAAAATAGTGGAAACTGCATTACCCCTAGAAACCAAGTGCTCGGTGCTATCTTTGTTCGCGCTGCGGGCGCATGCGGGCAGCTGCATCGTCCTTCCTCCTGACTGGTGGGGAGCGAGGTGGGTATTCTCGGAGGTGCAAGCCCACGCGCACTAGACGGCTTAGGCATCCGTGGGCGGACATCGTGCTTCTCCCAGTGTTTGAAAACACCCAAACCTCAGTGACTGTGACCGAAGTCTAATCTTAGAAAGCGTGCTTGGAATTTCAGTGCAGTGTAATACATACAAAGCTAGGTAGGTAACAGCAAAGTATGCTGACGTAAAGACATAGGGCACGTGGCGAGCTAGTCTATTGGAACAGGAGGGCAGCTGGTCTGCACCTGCGCCCGCAGGACGCTCTGCGGGCTCCCCAAGGGGAAGCAGTCCTTGCACAGACCCAAGCTCGCGGGCCTGGTGGCAGGCACATTCCTCTGGTGGGTCACACACAGCATCCATATTACACCCTATCTGCTGTTTTAACGTGAGCCTCAAAGTGAAAAACGATTTTTCCTTCTGCTGCCTGCAAAGCCAGAATTCCATCATGGAAGGCAAGAGCCAGACCCGTGAGGGGCAACCGGCCCCTAGCCCAGTATTTACAGTCCCTCCAGCCAACATCTTCGCTTTCCACCCCGTAACTGTTCCCTCTTTGCTGCCAAATAGTGCCATTTGGACTGCAGCATATATCACACATCTGAAGTGAGGTTTGCACCATTTTGTGCCAGTACAGGACAAGATTAGAAAAATAGTTCAAGCATTTACTGGCACTGAACTCTGAGCAAGGTCTCTTGTAAGAACCTTCTTACTGAGCTGTGATAACCAGACCCAGCTGCTCTGCTTGGGCAAATGCCTCTGTCTTCACACTTCTACTCCTCCTCCCCTGACCTTTCCCAAGGCTACTGATGGCCGCCCTGACAAGTTTCTCTGGGGGGCTTCTGGTACAACTGACTATGCTTTTAAAAAAAAAAGATAATGGCTTCTCCTGATGCACAAAATAAATTTTTATTTCTTTGGCGTCTTCTGCATTCTTTGATAATTTTGGTCCTGAGGAATTTTCCAAAATTATCTCTTTCATTAATTACGGAGTTTCACCATTTAACAAAACCAAATGACAAAAATTCCCTGAGCGTGTAAAGATGTTTCCTGCCCCTTCCCCTGCATACCCTCCTCCTGCAGCGCAAACACCTGCCTGGCCTCCTTGTTCTCTTCCAGACACTCATCCTCAGCTCTAGGGGCAGCTCTTCTCTGTTTCTTTTGAATTTATTTACTTATTTATTTTTGTTGTTCTTATCTTACTATGTCTGCACTACACTCAGACTGTGAAATCTTTGGACAATAATCCCAGATCATACCAGAATGAGTGCTACTTTCAGTAAACACACATGGAATAGAGTTGGAACACTGAAGCCTCATCTGTATTATATGTCTGCTCCCCTCTCTGTCCATGGGTATCTCCAAGGGTATCACTGTTCTTTCCTGTGCAAACCATTGATGGGAGCCCTGTTTGGATCTCTGGCAAAACAAGTGTATGTTGGCTTTTTGGTTTGGGTGCTGATAGGTTTCAGTGGGTGAGATTTCCAGGTGAGACTGAAAAGGCAGTGTGACTGACATGACTGCTCACTCTTTTGTCAAAACTCTTAGGCTGTGCTGTTCAGAGAAAAGATTCTTTGATGGAAAGAAAACTGGCCAACAGGTTGGAAGGGTGGGTCCCTGTCACTTGTGCACCACAATCTAGTTGTGTGAATAGAGCACAAGGGCTTTTCTCTGGTCACTAGATTAGATATCTTTTAAAAGGCACTTTGTGGAAGAGTTCATTCCATTTCTCCCTTCTGCCTTGTGCCTTGATGCATGTGAGAACACAGAGCTTCTGTCCACTAGAGAATGCAGCATTCCAGGTACCATGATGAAAGCAGAGAGCAGCCCTCACCAGACAAGTAAACCTACCTGCTACTTGCTCTTGTACTTCCCAACCACCAGAGCTGTGAGGAAATATAATTCTCCTCTTATAAAGTATCTAATCCCAGGCATTTTGTTATAGTGGAAAACAGACTAAGACAAGTATTATAATTTTTTTGCAAATCTCCATAATGTCTGGCTAAAGAGATGGCAGCTGTATTCTCATGCTCATGGTTCCTTCTTCATTAAATTTCTTGCAATACAGTGTGTTAGTAGAAGTATGGCATACATGAAGAAAATATGGTCTCATAAAGACACATAGTTGGAAAAGAAATAACTATTTTCATAAATGTCTTAGGTACTTGTACTCATTCTTTGTTACTCTACCAGAATTCAACAAGTTGCACTAGTACCTTAAAGATTACTTGCAGTATGGAATCTGAACTTTTCATACTCTTACATCATAATCCACTGGTCTATTTTTGATTTGAATGGATAATTTACCCAGGTATGATATCTAACAACATACATTGGTCATTGAGAAAATATTAATTCAGGCAGATCTTCCAGATGTTGGCATGTTTCTTAATTACATCACCAATCTCATCAGAACAGTCTTTAATGGGAAACTGCTGTCTCACAATACAAATTCTCCAAAATTTTAATTTTCACTGGTTCTAGCTTTTTACTTAAAATTACAAGTTCACTTCATTTACTTTTTTAAATGTCTTCCAAATGCCAAAAATGAATATCTATAGTGTGTACATAGATTATTTCAAGTAAAAAAAGTTATGTGAAAAACAGCTGATTTACCTCACAACTTGAACCACTGCACAGATGCTTTTCCTTGAGAAGACCACAGTATTTCTGTTACATGATGGAAGTGTTTCCTGTGTGCTCATTTTGTCCCCCAGAATGTCAAAACACTTGTGCTCTAGGACTGAAATTTAATATAAATTAACAGGGTTAACTGTTTTAAAATCAAGCATGGTCTTAAGTAAAACTTCTTTCTGAAAACTGTGAGTGCATTAGAGTGCTATGGCCCTGAGGATAGTGAGTGCTGCTGAGATTTGTGACAAGGCCTGGAGCTGTCACCTATCATCACCTTGTCACCATCATTGCAAATATCAACACAGTGGAAAAGAGAAGTTAACCCTGCAAGGGGCTGTGTTCATGAGTTGCACTTTATGGACAGCTGAGCAAGAGTTAGGCCCAGATTATGAAGTATAGGGCCTTGAAGGTGAGGCCTGATGTGACTTACACTTTGAAAGAGTCCCTATGGCTACTTTGTGCAGAAACCACAGTTAGGGGTGAAATACAAAGTGAAAATAGGGGACTACTGTAATAGTCCTGGAGAGAGAAAAAGAGAGGGAGGGAAAGATGGTAGCCAAGAAAAGGAAAGAAGAAGTCAGGGGTGGGACATATTTGAGGCAGCGCTAACATGTTTTTCCCATGCATTGGATGTCGAGTATGAAAGGGGGAGAACAGTCAAGGATGATGTCAGCATGAGAAACTAAATACTGGTGGCATTTGCTGAGATGGGGAACACTATGCGAGGACCATGCTTGCAGGGAGAAAATAAGAATCCAGCATAGATTCCCTTGTACTTGAGATGCCCATTAGACATCTGAATGTAGATAGAACATGAATCTTCAGTTCAGAGCAGAGGTTGGGGTTGGAGTTACAAATATGGGAGTCAGCACCAAATAGAAGGTACTTGAAACTCTGACAGGACAAAATCATTTAGCAAATGAATATACAGAGAAAACGAAAGGAAAAAGAGGGAGAGAAGACTTCAAAGAACTGATCCATGAGAAAGGTAACCACCTACAGTTTGTTCTAACTGGGGAAGTTTTGATAATTGAAAGAAGCACTACAAAATAACTTAAAATAAATATTTTTAGCATATTTTTTTCTTGACTGAAATGAAATTGGTGGCCATACAAAAATAGTTCTATTTATAACTACTTCTAAAGTAAAATTATTTTCAAAAATTAAAAATAACATATATTAGAGCTGCTTAAAACAAAATTTTAAAAGTTTTTCTATATATTGATCACCTGAAAGTTAAAAATAACACAAGCACAATACTTATTCTTGGTAATTTTCATGTATTTGCACAAACTTCTTCCCTTCATTCTATAATATCATGGCAATGACACACATGTTACTGAAAAATCTTCTGCAACTGCATGTGTTCAATAATCATTATTGGCAACAGTCTTTTAAAAGCAACTTCTAATAAAATAACTTCAAAGATTTGAGTCTTCTGGTTTTTATATAACCAGCATTACTACAGCATAGACAATTTGTAAATACTAGCATACATTTTATGCAAGATACGTACTCCTCATCAACTTTCCTGACACATGTAAATTCAGTATTTATCTTTCTTTGATCATGTATTTTTTAAATTTTTCTTACTTTTACATGTGTATATTAGGTTTCCACTTTTGACTTCACAGAATTAAAAAGGCTAAATTTAATGATAATAAAAATTTTAACATAAGGACTGAGAACAAAAACCTCATAAAGAACAAATGAAAATAAATACATTCAGAAAAGAAATCAGACAATTGCTACAATGAAATATTAAGCAATAATAATGGTAATAATGCAAAGAAAGTAACATTCACTTTATCAGATAGGGGTGTGTCTATTATAGAATACTTTGATCAGTTAACTTCTTCTTATTTTGTTTTTTCCAAAGTCTCAAAAAAAAAAGACAACTAATATTTATAAATTAAAGTAAAAGATAATTTCAAAAAAAACAGATCATGCCAAATCTTATAGACAATAGAAAAAGAAATACTTCAAAATCATTCTACTTAATCTGGATACACCTGATATTAAAATTGAAGAAAATATATTTTTATAAAGGGGAAATTGCAAACATATTTCACTTATAAATGAGGATGCAATATCCTAAACAACATATTAACAAGTTGAATTAAAAATTAATGTTTAAGTAATGCACTTTGGTCAAAATTCAATCCAATTTACGTGAGAATTAGTCACTATTTTCTTTCCTTTTCTTGTTTTTTTTTCCTTTTTTCCCTTTCTCTTACCCCCTCCCTTCTTGTCTGTCTGGTCTCCCCTTCCCCCATGCCTCACACTGTCATTAATTGTCATTAATTGTCCTCATATAAAAATTGAATACATAGGAGTCATACTTCTCCATTCCTGTGATGCTTCACTAAGAATAATGTTCTGGGGGAGGAGCCAAGGTGGCAGACTGCTGCCAGCTTCCCACAGAGGCTCCCAGAAGGAGACTTAAAGGACAGAAGTCTGGCAAGTAAGCTGATGGTTTGGAGCCGAGCCAAGAGAGAAGATTGAAGAACCCACAAAACTTTGCTGAGGCAAGCTGTGACCCCAAAAATACAATCAAAAAGGAACAAAACCCACCACCACCAGTAGCAGCAGAATCCTCTGCTCCTAGAGCCGAGCACACTGCAGTTAGCATCGGAGGAGCCTACTGCTCCTGGCAGGCCCATAACTGCTTGCTAGAGCAACACGCACCCTGTGGGGGCAGTACAGGAGTCCCCCACTCCAGGCAGGCTCAGAACTGCTTGCTAGAGCCACATGCACCCCTTGGGGAAGGGGCAGAGGAGTCCCCAACTAGGGGCAGGCTCAGAACTGCTTACTAGAGCCACATGTGTCCCACGGGCAGTGGCAGAGGAGTTCTCCACTCTGAGTGGGCCCAGAACTGCTTGCTAGAGCCACAGGTGACCCATGGGAGCTGGTGGAGGAGTCCCCCACTCTGGGCAGCCCAGAACTGCTTTCTAAAGAACCGCATGGGGGGGCGGGAGGAGGAGTCAGCCGCTGTGGGCAGGCCCAGAACCGCTTGCTAGAGCCATATGGTCCTGCAGGCAGCAGCAAAGGTGTCCCCCGCTCCAGGTAAGCCCAGATCTGCTTGCTAGAGCTGTGCGTGTCCCACAGGTGGCTAAAGAGGAGCCCTCCATTCCTGGCAGGCCTAGAACTGTTTGCTAGAGTCACATGTGCTCCGCAGGCAGCAGTGGAGGAATCCTTGTTCCACGTGGGCCCAGAATTGTTTGCTAGAGCTGTGTGTGTCCCACAGGCAGCTGTGGAGGAGTCCACCATTCTGGGCAGGCCCAAAACTGCTTGCTAGAGCCACGTGTGCCTCACAGGGGCGGCAGAGTAATCCCCTGCCCAGGAAGCTATAAAACCAAGGAAAAACATTTAAGAACACCAATACAGGTAAAAACCATGCCCCAGTTTGGAGGGATCACTTCTGAGGTTTGTCTTATAGGGGTACAGGTGAATCTTTCTAAGAGTAGAATGTGAACATTTTAAAGCAATAACAGAAAATGACATGAAGGCTGTGTTGACCAATTTGATGGAAGTATTTCAGATTGCATGTGAAAACCCCACACTGTACCCCAGAAGTGCACTAATGTACATAGTTATCATTCAATAAAAAAAATTTAAAAAAAACAAACCATGCCCCAGAACTGCGTGCTAGAGCCGTACACTTCCCACAGGCAGTGGGTGGCCACAGAGAGCCCCAAGCTCTGGGCATGCACAGAACTACTTGCTAGAGCCATGTGTGCCCCACAGTCAGTGGGGGAAGAGTCCCCCACTGGGACTGGGCCCAGAACTGCTTGCTAGAATCAAGCACCCCACAGGTGGCAGAGGAGATCCCCGCTCCAGGCTCCTGCTCTGGGTGGGCCCAGAACTGTTTGCTAGAGCCAGGTGCGACCTGTGGGCCATGGCCCAGGAGTTCGCTGCTCCGAACTCCTGTGCCAGGAGGGACCAGATGGGCTAGCTAGTGCCACGAGCATCCAGCAGGTGGCAGCAGAGGAGTCCTGCACTCCCCGTTCCCCTGCCCTTGTGGTTGCCCCAGCAGGGGTGAACTAGGGCTGATCCACCTGCTGCTGTTCCCCTGCCCCACGGTTGCCTCGGCAGAGCGAACTAGGACTGATCAGGTCTTAGGCATGCCCTACACCACTGCTGTTGTTCTCCCACCCCCCTGGTTGCTCCCATGGGGCTGACTTAGAACTGATCTAGCCGCAGCAATTCCCCTGTCCCCCAATTGCCCTGGCGGGGCTGATCAAGGACTGATACGGCCACTGCCATTCCCCTTCCCCCCAGTCACCCTGGTGGTGCTAAAGTTGGACTGATTCAGCCACTTTTGTGCTCTGTGCAGCCACTGTCATTCATCTGTCCCCTGGTAACCCAGGCAGGGCTGAACCAGGACTGATCCGGCTGTGCGAGCACCCGGCACAACCGCTGCAGTTCCCGTGCCCCCCATCACCAAGGTGGAGCCAAATTAGGACTGATCCGGTCGCTGCCAGTCTCCTACCCCCCAGGTGCCCAGGCAGGCCAAATGAGGTCTGATCTGGCTATGCATACTCCCGCACAGCTGCTGCAGTTCAACTACACCGTGGTTGCCCCAGCACCTGAAAACTGGGAAAAGATGATAGACATGCCCTGTCTCTCTGGGCAACCAGAAGAAGCCACTGACTGAACAGTTCTGATAAGGTCTCCAAAAGGGTAAATTCAGCATGGGGCAGAATCAGTGGAAAAACTCTGGCAACTTGAATAACCAGAGTAGATCAACTCCCCCAAAGAAAAATGGCACTGATGCAATTAAAGACCCCATCCATAAGCAAATGGCTGGGATGTCAGAAATCTAGTTCAGAATGTTGATACAAATGAGATTAACAAAATGGAAAAAAAAGAAGGAATTAGGAGCTCAAGAAATTATTCAAAAGATTTCTCAAGAAGTTATTCAAAAGATATCTCAAGAAATTATTCAAAAGATGTCTCAAGAACTCAATGATTTCAAAGATAGAATGATTAAAAATTTTGAAACACTGAGACAAGAGGTTGTAGCCCTCAAGGATCTGAAAGACACAGTGGAATCCCTCCATAACAGAGTGCAACAGGCAGAAGAAAGGATCTCTGACTCTGAAGACAAAGCTTTTGAAGAAGCCCAGGAGCGCAAAGATGAAAAGAAATGGAGAGCAAAAACAGATCTCACTCTCAGAGAACTCTCGGACAATTCAAAGAAAACTAATATTCACCTTATAGGAATCCCTGAAGGTGATGAAGTTGCTTCACAAGACATAGAGGCTTTTCTTCATGAAATTATGAAAGAGAACTTTCCAGACATGCTAAGAGATTCTGAAATTCAGATAGCAGATAGTTTCAGAACCCCATCATGACTCAACCCAAACAAGACATCCCCCAGACACATCATAATTAACTTCACCAAAGTTAAGATGAAAGAGAAAATTCTGAAAGCAGTTAGACGTAAGAAAATCATAACCTACAAGGGGAAGAGCATTAGGATGACTGCAGATCTCACAGCTGAAACCTTTCAGGCTGGATGAGGATGGTCATTGACTTTTAATCTCCTAAAACAAAAAATAACTTTCAACCCAGGATACTGTATCCAGCTAAACTGAGTTTCATCTATGATGGAAAAATTAAATACTTTAATGACATTCACATGTTGAAGAAATTTGCTATAACTAAACCAGCTCTCCAGGAAATTCTCAAACCTATCCTCCATAATGACCAGTGCAATCCTCCACCACAAAAGTAAACCCACCCAGAAACTTTTGATCAAATTCCA
>CAUYTI010002422.1:0-10581 GCA_963575145.1 Galago senegalensis | reverse complement strand
AGCTCACAGCAACCTCCAACTCCTGGGCTCAGGCGAGTCTCCTGCCTCCACCTCCCAAGTAGCTGGGACCACAGGCGCCCGCCACAACGCCCGGCTATTTTTTTGGTTGCAGCCGTCATTGTTGTTTGGCGGGTCTGGGCTGGGGATTTGAAACCGCCACCTTAGGTGTACGTGGCTGGCGCCTTAGCCGGTTGAGCTATAGGCGCCGAGCCCATATTTATCTTTTTCACGTGACATAATCATAATCAGTTACTCAGATCTGACAAATTCTAAGTAAAATAAGAAATTCTTTTTTTTTTTTTTTGAGACAGAGCCTCAAGCTATTCCCCTGGGTAGAGTGCTGTGGCATCACAGCTCACAGCAACCTCCAACTCCTGGGCTCAAGCGAGTCTCCTGTCTCAGCCTCCCAAGTAGCTGGGACCACAGGCGCCTGCCACAATGCCCGGCTGTTTTTTGGTTGCAGCCATCATTGTTGTTTGGCGGGCCCAGGCTGGATTCGAACCTGCCACCTTAGGTGTATGTGGCTGGCGCCTTAGCCACTTGAGCCACAGGCACCAAGCCAAATCAGAAATTCTTAATGATGCATATGTGTGGAAAGAGTACACATCCTGTAATCATGTTTTAAGTGTGTTTTATTTCTATTTTTGCTATTTTTTAAACTAGAAAAGTTTGAACTCCATACTGTTTTCCCAAGTGGCTAGTTTTATAATAAAATCTTAGTTTCCTTTTTTAAAAATGACGTTTGTGGATGATATAGACCTTAAACTTTAAACAGGTTGTTTATACTAGAGCATTTTTTTTTGAGACAGAGTCTCACGATGTTGCCCTTGGTAGAGTGCTGTGGTGTCACAGCTCACAGCAACCTCCAACTCTTGGGCTCAAGCAATTCTCTTGCCTCAGCCTCCCAAGTAGCTGGGATTACGGGCGCCCACCACAATGCCTGGCTACTTTTAGAGAAGAAGTCTCACTCTGGCTCAGGCTGGTCTCAAACCCATGAGCTCAGGCAATCCACCTGCCTCAGCCTCTCAGAGTGCTAGGGTTACAGGCATGAACCACTGCACCCGGCCCCAACTTTCCAGTTTTTACAATGTTCGTCTGTACTATGGGAAATAGGGACATATGTAAGCCCTACCCAAGAAAACTGAATGACCCGAACATCATAAATTTTGTTGGAGTTGCATATCCAAACCTGTTGTGCTTCTAATTTTCCTGCTTTTGCAGGTACCTAGCTATTAGTAAAATTTAGCAAAATGTCTTTTGCAGTATGTGGTAGTTTTAGTCTGTCTTTCTCCCTGTATACTATATTTCCCTCACCACCTTTCCTGCTTCCCTTCTTAAAGAAACCCACAGTTATCACTTGTTTTGGTTTGAAATGGTTTTGTTATTGTTAGAGATTTTTTAAATTCACTATTAAATTTCGATTTTATTCAATATTAATTTCACTTAACGGATAACATCAAAATTGTGGCCTTTACTTTTACCCAGTACTTTTAAACTCGAAAGAACGTGATGAGTTTTTTGTGTTACAGAGTTTGAGAACTGCAGTGAATAACTAGAAATCCTTTCCACTTTTGAGCATTTCTCCTTCATACAGTATGAAGAAAGGAGATTAATAGTAACGATGAGAAGCGCTAACCGTGAATGCTTCCTCATGCAGTTACTGTGCAGACATTACTGTGTATGCAACATTTCCCTCAATTTTCATAACACCATGATGGCTTCTGTGCTCTGCCTTGTCTTAACAGATGAGGATATTGAGGCACAGAGATGTTAAGTAACTTACCCATAGTCATACGACTGTTTAAGTGGCACAGTCTAGATTTAACCCAAGCAATCTTATGAGTTCTTAAACTGTGTGTGTGTGTAAATATTGTTTTTTAATAGCCTAAAGCTAATAGTTAAGCTCTGCATTTTGCTGAATGTGTGTTTAGTCTTTTGGGAACTATGCCCAGCCTGGGGTACATAAATAAGACTTGATCATGCTTCTGAGTTTATTATTTACCAAGGAGAAATATAAATAGGAGATATTTTACCATACTTCCACTATAGTGTGGAAAACTGCTGTGATAGAGATATGCCTAATAAGGGACTCAGAGTCTGCCTTAGTCTCTGGGATCAGATTTCTTAGTTCCTTTGATTTTTTTTTTTTAATTTCACCCATGATGATTTTATTGCTAATTCCCTTTTATAGTAAGATTTCCAAATTTTCATTTTCAATCTAGAGCTAGACCTATCCTGAGCAATGGATTCTTAGCTGACTATCCACTCTACATCTCCTCCTGGATGTTCCAAAAGTTCCTTCACATCAAAACGTCCAAAATAGAATTTTTAACCTCTCCTCCTTCAGTCTCTCCTATAAACTTTACCTCCCTTCATTGCTTCCTACTTCAGGTAATATTATCTTAGGCCTCAAACTTGGAAAAATCCTTCATCTCCCTTTTGTCCATCTCCATGTCAATCACAAAGCTCTGTTCATGCTCTCTCCTAAAAATTTCTTTTCTCTACTATTCGTTATCAACCCATACTGCCATTCTGATCCACGCTACTGTAATCTCTCACTTGGACGGCTGCATTAGACCCTGACTTGGTTTCCTTACCTAGTCTTCTCTTCCAATCCTTTTCCCATGGCAGAGGTTGTGGTAATGTATTTTTAGAAAGCAAATACTTGTCGTTTCTTCTTTCTTTTTTTTTTTTCTTTTTTTGAGATGGGGTCTCACTCTGTCACCTGAGGTAGAGAGCAGTGGCATCATTGTAGCTCACTACAACCTCAAATGCTGTGTGCAAAAGTGTTTTCCTCCTGCTTCAGCCTCGCAAATAGCTGGGACTACAGGTGCACACCATCACACCTGGCTAATTTTTTGAGTTTTTGTAGAGACAGAGTCTTGGTATGTTGCTTAGGCTAGTCTTGAACTCCTGGCTTCAAGGAAACCTCCTGCCTTGGCCTCTCATCTCTTTTAACTTTTACCGTTGCTCTTGGGATTGATTGAAGATTTTTAACATGACATAGAAGGCATGATTCACCCCCTCCCTGCATCTCCAGCCTCTTACACCATTTTTCCTTTCACTTTTGCCACCCTAGCCATGCTGATCCTTCTTCAGGTCTGGACAGTTCATGCTCTTAACTCAGAGATGAGAACACCTGCTGTTCCTCTACCAGATCCCGATCCCCTAGGGTGAGGCCATTTAGCTTTCCAGTTCATTGTTATAAAATTGATTGAATGAAGGTGATGCTGAGCCATAGAAGCCGGAGTAAGCCACGTGTAGAAGTGGGGATAAATCATTTTCAGGGGAAGGAATGGATTAAGTTGTCAAAAGGTTAATACTCTTTATACATAAGAGATTTTATAAGTTAAGAACAAATCTTAGAAAATGAGCAAAGGCTGTGAGATGGTTGACTTCGAGGAAATGGTTAGTAATACAGTCATGCATTGCTTAGTACCTGGGATGCATTCTGAGATATATAGGTGAACATCATGGAGTGTACCTACTACACACTTAAGCTGGGCTATTGATCAGAGGCTACAAACTTATACGGCATGTACCTTACTGAAAGCTGTGCCTACAGCTTTGCCTACAGTTGGAATACAATGGTATTTGTGTATGTAAATGTAGAAAAGGTACAGTAAAAAATATGGTGTAATCTTATACCACACTGTCTTGTACATAGTCTGTCATTGCCTGGCACATTGTTATGTAGCATATGACTGTATTTGAAAAGTCAGCCTCATTAGTGTCAAGGAAAATCAATTAATTCAGTATGACTGCTTTTCATATCTCAGGTTGTCAAAGAGTTTTACAAAATCTTCTACTGAGCAGATAAGATAGCATATGTATATGATCCAAATTTTGTTTAATGTGCACAGATAAAGATAGGTATTTAGCTTCCTAACAACATGGGCCTAAATGAGGACAGGAACAAACAATAATTATCACTGTGATTAGATTCTGGGTGACTGAGTATTTCTTATGTAATCAGAAAATAGCATGCTGTCATCATTAAAAATTACGTATTAAGACCATTTACTTGAAATATTAAGAAAACTATCCAAAAGAAATTTTGCTTTCATGTAATAAGAAATTAATACACCATATTTCTCATCCTTGAGTTTGAATCCCTAAATTTAAAGTTGTATTCAGTAAAATATATTTTTCTCTTGTTATTCCACAGTACTGTATTAGTGAAAATTAATGTTATCATTGACTAATATAACATGACATTAATAGAGCATATTATAATTTCTGAGATGCTCATTCATTCCTGAAAGCAATCATAGGAAGTAAATGGTATGGTTTGTATTTTACAAATGAGAGTGGAGCATTTCAGAACCAATCCATTGTCACATAACTTCCATTAGGATCCTTCCCTACTGTTTTAACGTCCAAGTTTTCTTTCTAGCTATGTTTTCGTATATGCTGAAATTCTTAAGTAGGCTATAGTTTAAACATTATTAAGATGGGACATGTATTATATTATGTATTCTTACATTGCAAGCTAATTCATTTTTTCAGCTATAACTCTTTTCCATCAGAGTGTGAATCACTGAATTTATCTTTCCATAGCATTTCTTCAGAAAAATCAGCATTATTTAAATCTTTCCTTCCCGCCTTTTAGGAACTGTTACAAATACTATCACTGATGGAAACATAAAATATATTCCTGTTTATTTTATTATTTTAATAGTTGCTAACAACCTCAGAGGAGTTGTTAATTAAGTAGTATCTTTGTTGCTTCCTCAATATGCGCTTTTAAAAATCATAGCAATTGATTTTGATGCAAGTTATTCACACGAGTGCTGCCAGCTTCCGAGCCTTCAGACTTGGTATTTAGATTGCGTTTCATTGATGGTAGGTAGAGACAAATGAGGTGAAGATAATTTAACTTTGTGTTCAACTTACTGTCATGATGATTTCATACATCAAATACTTCTGCTTTGACTTAAGCACTTGTTAAATGTTTTTACAGTTAGTGTATGTCATCCTTTTCTTTGGAAAATACAAAGTTTTTTCTGGCCTGCCATACTCATAGTAAATTCTCTCCATGTGGCTGGACTACAAAAATGTCAGCCCTATGGATTGGCTTCTAAAGTATAAGCTTTTGGGCTCGGTGCCTATGGCTCAGGTGGCTAAGGCGCCAGCCACATACACCTAAGGTGGCGGGTTTGAATCCAGCCTGGGCCTGCCAAACAACAATGACGGCTGCAACCAAAAAATAGCCGGGCGTTGTGGCAGGTGCCTGTGGTCCCAGCTACTTGGAGGCTGAGGCAGAACACTCACTTGAGCCCAGAAGTTAGAGGTTACTGTGAGCTGTGATGCCATGGCACTCTACCCAGGGGGACAACTTGAGGCTCTGTCTTAAAAAAAAAAAAAAAAGTATAAGCTTTTGGGCCAGGCACAGAAATGTCCTCATGATTGAAGGTCCTGCCAAACAAGTAGAAGTTTTCAGTGTCATTCTTCTGCCTGTGCTGTTACCCATTAGTGTAATTAATTCTGTCTCTCTTTATTGCCTCATATTCAACAAATGCATGTTGAAGGGAAATTAGAAAGTTCAGAATTGTGATGATAAATTTTCTAAACTAACAGAATAGTTCTAGAATTCCAATGGAATTTTAGTGTATAATTCCCAGTGTATTTAGTGTATAATTCTGTTGCTCAGGCTCAAGTGCAAGATCATAGCTCACTGCAGCCTCAAACTCCTGGGCTCAAGCAATCCTCCCACCTCAGCCTCCCAAGTGGCTGGCACTACTGATGCAAGCCACCACACTGTACTTAACTTCCCCCCCTTTTTGAATACTTATCTGCTGTGGAGCTCACTGCTTTGCAGTGTAGGTATGTGGTTGTGTGTGTGGCTTCATGAGGTCATCTTCCATGTGACTTTAACTCTGTCAATTTCTTTTTTTAATTCAGATATTTTGAGAACAACTGTCTTTCATATGCTAAATATCCTGAGATTTTCCTCACCCAGCTAGCTGTTTTTGTTTTACATACCACCCACTTACCTCTGGATATAAGTGCCTGCTGTAAATGATAAGTTCAGGTTATTCTAGATGTTTCAGTAGCAGAGGTTATTATTTCCTTTTGTCTAAACACTCTTATCTAAGTTTGTGACATTTCTCTTTTTAAGTAATATGGTCCAATAAATTTAAAACTCCATGCTGTCTTATAACCTGTTGTGAAGGAAAGTATCTTAAACAGCTTTTAGAAATTATTGTTGAAATTTTTAGACAGGAAATGTAGGAAAATAGTGTAATGAACAATCACCAAGTTATTTTTAATTTTATATTGGCACATCCTAATTGTACTTGTGGGGTACAGTTTTGTTTATATATATACTATTCAATGATCAAATTGGGGTAGTATATATCACTGTGCATTTATCATTTCTTTGTAATGAGAAGAGTTTAAAAACTTCTCTTCTGGGTGGTGCCTGTGGCTCAGTGAGTAGAGCACTGGCCCCATATACTGAGGATGGTGGGTTTGAACCTGGCCCTTGCCAAACTGCAACAATGAAAAAAAAAAAAATAGCCAAGTGTTGTGTTGGGCACCTGTAGTCACAGCTACTTAGGAGCCTGAGGCAAGAGATCACCTAAGCCCAAGAGCTGGAGGTTGCTGTGAGCTGTGATGCCATGGCACTCTACCCAGGGGAATAGCTTGAGGCTCTGTCTCTTAAAAAAAAAAAAAAAAAAACTCTTCTAGCTGGTTTGTAATATCCATTACTTTGCTGCTAACCATAGTCATCCTGACTATAATAGAATACCAGAGCTCACTCCTCTTACCTAGCTGTCTAATTATAATTTTGTACCTGTTGACCAACCTCCTCATATCCTCTCCACCCCAGCCTCTGCTAACCACTGTCCTCTCTGCTTCTGTGGTATCAGCTTTTTCTTTTTTAGACTCCACGTATGAGTGAGATCATGTGAAATTTATCTCTCTGTATCAAACTTCCCTCACTTAACTTGTCCTCCAGGTTCATGGCGTCGCATATCACAGGATTTCATTCCTTTTTAAGGCTGATACTCACATTTTCTTTGTCCATTCATCCATTGTTGGATACTTAGGTTGATTTCTGTTGAGATAAACTTGAGAGTGCAAATGTCTCTTCAATGCTGATTTCCTTTCCTTTGGATACGTATTCCATAGTGGGTG
The DNA here is from genome assembly GCA_963575145.1 of Galago senegalensis. Lineage (NCBI taxonomy): Eukaryota > Metazoa > Chordata > Mammalia > Primates > Galagidae > Galago > Galago senegalensis. Next base: position 3,438 of record CAUYTI010002422.1, on the reverse strand, counting down.
GGGTTGCTGAATCATACCGTAGTTTTTAATTTTTCGAGGAACCTCTATACTGTTTTCTATAATGGTTATACTAGTTTATAGTCCCACCAACAGTGTATTAAGTGTTCTCTTTCTCACCAACATTTTTCTTTCTTTTTATAAAACCATTCTAACTGGAGTGAGGTGTTTTTTATTTAATTGTGTTCTGATTTACTTTTCCTGGTGATGAGTGATGTTGAACATTTTTTCATATGCCTATTGGCCATTTGTATGTCTTCTTTTGGGTATTGTCTACTCAGGTCCTCTGCTCATTTTTTTAATCAGGTGATTTGGATTTTGGCAGGCTGCTTAGAGTTCTTACATATTCTGAATATTAACCCCTTACTAGATGTATAGTTTGCAGATATTTTCTGTTCTGGAGGTTGTCTCTTAGTCTGATATAATTCCTGTCACTTAGATTTAACAATTTTAAATACTAAAAGATGAAGGAGTAATATATTTTTTGTCCTAAAATACTCTTAAAACTACTATCCACGTCTATGCTGTATCTCAGAGTAGATTATCCAAATTTGTTTGGTTCTTATGGCAAGATTCCACAGATCAAGGTCGTCACCTGAAGCTTTATTCACATGTCTTTGTTACTGAGTTCAGACAGTGAAAGATAACCTATATTTTAAGCTAAAATACATTACAGACCTGACATTCCCCCCTCAATGTTTTAGTATATATCTCTTTAAAAATAAGCATTGTCTCCATAACCATTCCACTCTCACTAACAAAATTGACAGCTATTTCCTATCATCTATCATGCAGATCTGTCCCAGTCCACTCAAATCCCTCAGATTTCCCTCACCTGTCTCTTATGCTGGTTTGTTCAAGCCAGGATCCAGTGAAGGACTTTGTTAAACAGACGTTTTGTTCATTTTAGTAAAATATATGGGCCTTACATTTATCAGTATTAAATTCGATTTTGATGATAGTGCCTCTTGGGACTAGTCCAGTAATCACCAAACTTTGTCTTAAATGGCCAGGTAGTAAAGATTTTAGGCTTGTGTCTTTGTCGCAGCTACTTAGCTTTGCCATGTCATTACAGAAACACATGAGCGTGGCTGTATTCCAATAAAACTTTAACAAAGCAGGCACTGGTCACTTGGCTGTAGTGTGCTGACCTATTGTGATATTTTTTTTTCCCATCTGTAACAGGGTCTGTTCTCCAATTTTGCAGCAATTCATTAAATAATAACCATTTGCTTAAAATATTTAACTTATCTGTGAATCCATCAAATAGTAATAGCGGCCATTTAATGGACACATGGTATATGCTATGTACTGGACATAGATAATCACATTTAATCTTTAACAGCATCCTTTGAGATGTAGGTGATGTTATCATCAGTTTACAGAAGAGAAAATGAAGATCAGAGAGAGGTTAGGACATTGACCCGCTGCCACATAGCTAAATGTTAACACTAAGTTAGAAGCCCTCTTTTGTAAGATTTATGCTATACTATCTAATAAATATGAGAGAACATTCTTCTTTCCAAAGGCAGAATGTTAGGTTGTCTGCATCTTGGCCATAGGTGTATGTTGAAAAACTGCCAAGTAATGTGTCAGAAACAGGGCATAAAATGTCTGTTTCCTAATCTGCTATTATAAGATTAATTTGGATGGCATGTCTTACTTTTAGAAAAGAGATGAGTTATCCATGTCTAGGAGCCCACGTGGGGTTACGTTGTGTTTGCAGATTGATCTGTTAGGAAGTCTTCCCCTGCTTCTGCCATTTCTCAAGTCACGGATAGTAATGTTGTGGTTAAACCTTCGAGGCCCCTCTGTCCTCAGCACCAACTGGAATGCATTTAAAGTAGCTACTTTTCTGGAATCAATTTTTTTGGCTTTCCATTATGTTTTATGGTTGTCTTTGGTTTATTTTTATGACAGTGTTGAAAATGTAACATGTAGTAGTCTTTGATACAATTTTTCTTAAAAGCCAGGAGGTGGCAGTGTTTTCCAGGTGATGATGTAAGGTTGCTGTTTGTTGTGCTTGCTGCAGAAATGGTTTTGAATACCACTAGGTCAGGACCTAAACAACAGATATGTTTCTGTCCATGAAAATCAATGAGCAAAGAAGCTGCTTCAGCTTCTGTGGTGCATTGGAATAGAAACCTAGAAATGATACTCCCTCAAGGTAGGACAGCCACAGATTTGAACACTGAAGGAGGTTTTTGACAAATCAAACTCATACCAGCATTTACTTGAGAAATAGGACAAAACACCTCAAATATATCTTAATACTAGGTCTCAGGCAGTGGACAAACTCTTGATATTTATATTTAAATCAAAATGGAAACAATCTTATTTTTCTTATAGTAAACCTAATACATATCTGTTGTTTAAAAAAAATCCAGACTGCAGAAAAACAGAAGAAAAAAATAAAGTCGCTCTGATATGCCAACTTTCTGAATAAAATAGGTATTAACATTTTGGCAGTTATAAATATATAAATGCAGATGTAGAGATATGAACCAAAATGAACTCATAATCAAGCGTATTTTTTTCTTCTCTAACAAACATTACGGACTGCTGTCTATATCCATGTAATTTTGTGATTTTTATAAAATCTATTTAGTAAGCTTGGCACCTGTAGCACAATGGTTAGTTACAGCACCAGCCATATACACGCAGGGTAGTAGGTTCGAACCCGGCCTGGGCCAGCTAAACAACAATGACAACTGCAACAAAAAATAGCTGGGTGTTATCGTGGATGCCTATAGTCCCAGCTACTTGGGAGGCTAAGGCAAGAGAATCGCTTAAGCCCAAGAGTTGGAGGTTGCTGTGAGCTGTGACGTCACAGCACTCTACTAAGGGCGACAGAGTGAAACTGTCTCAAAAAAAGGGAAAAAGTTAAAATATTAAGCATTCAACTTAAATTCTTTCCAATATAAGAAATTAGAAAAAGAATAGAATAAACATGTGGAAGGAATGAAATGATGGACATAGGTAAAAAAAAAAATTAATAGAGGATCAACTGCTGAGAGTTTGTTCTTTGAAGAAACTTACCAAAGTAGAAAAGCCTTTCATCAAGATTGATGAGGGGAATGAAGGCAGAGTAAGTGATACTAGGATAAAAAGGAGCTGGAGGACACCATGAAGGACTGTACTTCAGTAAATTTTAAAATTTAGAAGAAATGGAAAATGTCCCAGGCAAATTTAATGTACCAAAACTGACATAAGAAAATCAAAGACCGGCTCGGCGCCTGTAGCTCAACCGGCTAAGGCGCCAGCCACGTACACCTAAGGTGGCGGGTTCGAACCCCCGGACCCGCCAAACAACAATGACGGCTGCAACCAAAAAATAGCCGGGCGTTGTGGCGGGCGCCTGTGGTCCCAGCTACTTGGGAGGCGGAGGCAAGAGACTCGCTTGAGCCTAGGAGTTGGAGATTGCTGTGAGCTGTAATGCCA
>CAUYTI010002419.1:0-11290 GCA_963575145.1 Galago senegalensis | reverse complement strand
CTTCTGGGGTACAGTGTGGGGCTTTCACATGCAATCTGAAATACTTCCATCAAACTGGTCAACACAGCCTTCATGTCATTTTCTCAGTTATTGCTTTAAAATGTTCACATTCTACTCTTAGAAAGATTCACCTGTACCCCTATAAGATAAACTCCACACACTTTTCTTTAGAAAAAAAAAAAAACTCAACATCTTCCTCCTTCCTCCCTCCACCCCAATGCCTGTTGAGTTTCACACACGGCCTCCTAATGGGACTGGCTAGATGGCATCACTCTGGCACTTTGATTAAGTTAGAAAATTAGAAGTTAGTGCCCTTTCCACCTCCTAAGGAATGGCCACCACTCCCATCCCATAGTCCTTCCCTTTCACAAAGGCGACTGCGGCCACATCAAGGAAGTACCTGGTCACTGGCAGGTCCAGGGTGGGGACCAGGAGCCCCAGTTACTGGCCAGAGAATCTGTACTTCTCAGAGCTGTCATGGTGGCTAAAGCAGGGGCAGCTTGTCCCAGAACCACTACAGGGGAAAATCCAGGTTCCAGCAAATGCTTTTCCTCAACATCCGCTTTCTGTGTCTCTTTCCTAATCACAAGTTACAAACTCGGTATAGCTGGAAATCCACATGGCCACCCGAAGAAAGGGGGGCTCCCCTTAGCCAGTTACTGTAAGGTCTATGGTAATGCTACACCCCGGGAAGTTTTTTTTTTTTATCAATTTTTTTGATGAAAATCAATATTTTCCTAAAAATTTCCCAACTTCTATGCTTGCCTGGAACAGCCAGGGTAGGCAATTTCCTGTGCTGGAATCCCTGTGGGTTTCCCAAACCCCACAGAGGGGAAGTTTGGAAATGCAGTTCAGTTGCACAAGATTCCCTCAAGCCAGTCTGTGCCGGCCCCATGGGTCAGTGAGGGAGGTAGGCCTCAGAGCTTGGTGTCCACACAGAGCTGGTGGGTCTGTGGCTTGTTCCTTCAGTCCAGAGATTCAGCAGCACATCAGTGTGTGGGCTGTAGACTGGGAATCCCCATGCGCCCCCAGGACTACCTGTCAGCCTCTGCAGAGACCAGGGTGGAGGTATATACACTGATTCTGTGAAATAGATGGGGCCAAAGGCAAAACCAAAACTGAGTGGCTCCTGCGCTGACTCACACCCTATGACAGCAACAGCAAAGACTTATTTCATCCTGCAAATTGGGGATTCTTACATAGCCAAGTAACAAAGGTGGTCTGCAGAGTTCCTGAATCCACTGAAATTGTCACCAAAGTTGCATGTGTGAGAGTGTATCTGTATTCATCACTTCTTTTTTTTTTTTTGAGATAAAATCTCATTATGTCACCCTTGGTAGAGTGCCGTGGGTCACAGCCCATAGCAAACTCAAACTCTTGGGCTTAATCAATTCTCTTGCTTCAGCCTCCAAGTAGCTGGGAATACAGGCTCCTGCCACAGTACTTGGCTATTTTTTGGTTGCAGTTGTCATTGTTGTTAGGAGGGCTGAGCTGGGTTCAAACCCGCCAGCTCTGGTGTATGTGGCTGGTGCCCTAAGCACTGAGCACAGGTGTGGAGCCTGTATCCATCACTTTGTCTTTGAATAAAAAAAAAAAAAAAAAACAGAGAGAGAGAAAGTGTATGTATAGGGAGGAGGGCACATGTGTAGATATTCAGGGCACAAGGATCACTCAGCAAATGGATGGAACCCTGCCCTCGACAACCTCTGCCTGTGGGGAGGCACCTGGACCCCACCCTGGCACACACTGAGCACAGCAGCCTGGCTCTCAGGGGGGCCTGGGCTGCATGCCAGACGCACTTCAGATGACCTACCCCTGTTCCATCCTGGTCTGGGGGCAAGAGGCTGTTTCCTCTTGCTCAGCCACGTCTAGCCCTGGCCCCTGCCCAGCACAGCTGCTTGCTGTACATCACAGGGCCCAGATCCCCACCGCGAGGTCAGGAAGTGCTCCCCACCACAGGCCACACAGCCCGGTGCTTTTTATTTTCAAAACCTGGCTTGTGGTCACTGAGCCAGGTAGCCAGAAAAAGAGTTTTTAAAAAAGACTCCCAAACTTATAATTAAAATCTCAGTGTTGGGTTTAGGGGAAGGCACTGGGAGGCTCCCTCCCCTGCTTTCCGGAAACACAGATTTTTAGCTTTTGAAAGTGACAAGATGCTAAAGTGACACCACCCTAAATACACTGTCCTGGGCATTTCTGTGCAGGGGAATATGGGATTTATTCCTCAACCGCGGCCTCTTTCAGATTATTATACCAGCCCCTGCCAGGGCCACCTTCAGTCTCATCTCCAGCTGCCTGCTAGCCCAGCCTCCACGGAGTCCTCCAGCCTGACACTCACTGCACTGCCCTTGCTGCCCCCACCCCCTGTGCTCCCTAAGGCACAGCCCATGTCCTGGTCCACATCTGGTGGCCTACAGGCACCTCCATACCTGTGCAGGTGGGGTCCCCTCTGTCTAGACGGTCCTCCCTGGCTCCTTCTCTGTCGACCAAGGTTCTGTCCCATCTTTTAAGGCCAGTTCCGGTGTCACTTCCTCCAGGGAGCCTGCTCGGATCCCACCACCCAGTGGGATCTTCCCATTTCCCCAGCCCCTGACTGGCCTCTCTAGGAGATGGTCCCTCCTGTCCTGGTTTTTCTTGTTCCTTTCTGTGACTCCCTCCTTCCTCCTTCACCTTGTTCCAAAAAGGGAATCTGGGTCCTTTGCCCTCCGCTGTTTGGGGTAGTCACTTGCCCTGCCCTGCCCTTGGTCCTTCCATGGTAGGCCTTTGCCCTGTAGTGCCCCGACCCTGGCAGAGTCCCACTCCTGCCTTAGCCCGCTTCAGCTGTCATCAGCTCCAAGTCCTCCTCTTGGTGTCCCATTCAGGCAGTGGGCAGAATCTGGATGGCCTGTGTCTCCCTTAGATGCCCTGGGTTATATCCCTGTTCACCAGGTTTCCCTGGGAGAGTCTGTCCCTTTCCCTATTGGGATCTGATGTCACTCTACCCTGTAGCCTAGGAGCTCTCGGGGATGCGGTGGAGATCCCAGCCTTTGTCTCACTATGGATACCAAGGCCATCTGGGGGTTGAGGGGTATGAGCAGGATTTGGGGATCAGGGCCTATTGCTCAACCCCCAGGCCTAGGGCTCAGGTTGCGCCTGACTATAAGACGTCTCTGAGCTGTGTCTACCTTTCGGAATCCTGTCTACACCCAGGCCTCCCAAGGTCTCCCAGGCAGTGGGTGATGGCAGGTGACACCCAGCTCTTTGGCTCTGGAGCCTGAGCCATCCCAAGTGACTGGCTCCACTTTGTCTTCCAGTGGAGCGAGACCACACCCTGGGCCACCAGGAGCCCTGTTGGAAGGAGTTCCGTTTTGACCTGACCCAGATCCCCGCAGGGGAGAGGGTCACAGCCGCGGAGTTCCGGATTTACAAGGCGCCCAGCACCCGCCCACTCAACAGGACTCTCCGTGTCAGCATGTTCGAGGTGGTGCAGGAGCGATCCAACAGGTGCCTTCCCCTTGGCCCAGGCGCCTGCCCCACCTCAGGGTCTCACGGTCAATGTTCTGGTGGGGTGTCCCGCCCAGTGGGGGCTGGTGTCGGGGAGGGGGAGGATAATTTCCCAGGGGAAGGAAAAAGGAGCCTCAGAGATGGGAAAGATGTTTGGCCTGAGGCTTCTGGGCATTTGGGGAAGAGCTGAGAGATAGTCCTGGCATCAGGTCCTCACCCTGCCACCTCGGCTGTGGGAGCTTGGGCAGGTCACTCTGCCTCAGTTTCTCCATCTGTACTCAGGCCCAGTAACAGCTTTGTGGGTTGATTCAGTGAGAAGAGACGTGGAAGTAGCCAGCCCAGAGCCAGGGTGGGCAGATGCTCCAGTGACAGTCCCCAGGTGGCACTAGGAACTCAGGAGCAGCTGTGCAGCCATCAGTTAATTGTTCTTTCGTGTCCACAGGGAGTCTGACTTGTTCTTTTTGGATCTTCAGACGCTTCGAGCTGGGGACGAGGGCTGGCTGGTGCTGGATGTCACAGCAGCCAGTGACCGCTGGCTGCTGAGCCGTAACAAGGACCTGGGACTCCGCCTCTATGTGGAAACTGAGGACGGTGAGGCTGCCCCCCTGGGGCCCGAGAGGCTGTCCCAGCCTGAGGGTGGCTTCACATGGCTCTGGGTGTCCTGCTGTTCCCAGCTGTGCCCACTGTGAGGGTTGATGACATGCATAGAGTGAGGTCCTGGACAGGAGGAGGCCCTCCACAGGGGTGGGGTCCTGCTCTCCTGCAGAAAAGAGGAGTCCCTGTCTTTGTTTCCCCAGGTCATGGGCAGTTCTTACCCTGAGCAGCTTCCCTACTGGGAAGGGGAGGCAGGGAGAGGGCTGCATCCCCAGGCTCTGAGCCCAGGCGGCCTGGGTTTGGATCCCAGCTCGGCAATGCCCTGCCTCGGTGGCCTTGCTCACCTTCAAGCCTCAGTTTTCTCATCCTCATGGAGAGAATGAGATTCACTCTCACTCCACAGGTATTTTAGGGAAGAACCTCCCTTATACCAGGCAGTGGGGAAAGGCCGATGGTGGGCACAGGTTGGTGTTTGGGGTCCAGCAAGAGGGTGAGTGGTGCTACAGAACCTGTGAGTTGGAAGGATCTGGGATTGAGAGAGGGCGATAAGGGTGGCTGAGTTAGGGTAAGCCAGGGAGAGGTGTTTGGAGTTTGGGGTGGTTGATTTTCATGAATAGCAATGGAGGATGACCAGATCTGATTCGGGCTGAGATAGTCACCCTCAAGGGGGAGGAGCTAATTCCCACCTGTTCTTGTGGGTGACACTCAGGGACTTGCTGCCTCAAAGGGCCCTATGGATGGAGTGTGGTAGAAACTGCCCAGTGAGGAGCCAGGCAGGTAGCGCCTCAGCCGGGTGAGGAAGGTTCCCCACAGCACACAGTGTGGGGCATGGCACTTCCCCCGAGGTCTGTGCCCCCAGAACCGTAGCCCTCATCCAAATACCAGGAAACTATTCCGTAGAACACCTGACAAGTACTTCTCCAGACTGTCAAGGTCATCAAACACAAGGAAAGTGGAGCCTAAGGAGTCATAACAGCTAAATGCAGTGTGGTGTCCCGGACGAGATCCTGGGACAGTGAGGGACACTGGGGAAACTATTAAATCAGAATAAATGACGGCATTTTCTTTCTTTTTTTTAGCTTTTGGCTGGGGCTGGGTTTGAACCCGCCACCTCCAGCATATGGGGCTGGCGCCCTACTCCTTTGAGCCACAGGCGCCACCCAATGACAGCATTTTCTTAGTAGTAGGATATGAAGATTGTTTCCTTAGGTGTGACAAGGGTACCCTAAAAGGGTAAATTATTAATATTTCTCAGGGAAACTAGGTCCAGGTATATGAGAACTCTCTGTAAATACTTTGAAATGTTTTCTGTAAATCTCTACTGTTGTGAAATTAAAACTTTACTGAATATGCAAGAAATAAAGAATCAGCGACTTCATTGTGGAGGGCAGACAAGAAGGAAGGACGAGGGTGACTCCAGAGACGTGTAGAAGCCCCACGGTAGTTTGGGTGGGAGCCGTTAGGCACTTGCTGGTCAGAGATGGAGAAAGGAGGATGTAGGACTAGCTGGGGAGCAGGTGAGGAAGGGGAGGAGTCCTGGACCCTCGAGCAAAGCAGTGGGTAGTTTTTAACAGACATTTTTGTCCTGAGTGGGCAGAAAACAGGAAGGGCAGGTGTGAGGTAGAAAGTTCTGAGCTCTTCTTTGGCTGGAATATTGAGACCCCTGGGATCTTCTGGAGGACCCTGGACCTCACGGAAGTGCCATCCCAGGGACAGGTGCTGGAATGTAAGTGGGTTGATAGCCGTGGGACTGGACCAGGTCACTTGAGGAAGGAGTGTGTCCCTGGAGACAAAAGGGGCAGCCCAGAGCTCTGCAGCCTCCAACAGGAGGGACCAGGAAACCTGGAGGGCAAGGTGACCCAGACACCAAGACAGGAAAGTGTCTGCAGGAACAGGGAGTCATCTGTGTCCTGCTGTGAGCACTGAAGACAAGGACAGAGAAGTGACCAGAGGATTTAGTCATCAGGAGGTTGTTGATGACCAAGAGCTCAGTGTGGGGACAAAGTCTGATGGGTAGGTGAGGGGAGTCCAGCAGTGGAGACAGTGGACAGCCCTTTCCAGAACCTTTGCTGGGGAAGGGGAACCGAGGAAAGGGGTGGTGACTGGACAGAAGTGGGGACAGGGCAGGGCCTTTACAGGTTAGCAGACACTCGTGCACTCTGTGGGATGGGAGCGATTTAGTGGAGAGGGATGAAAACTGTAAGATTCCTGACCAGTTCAAGGGCGAGGTTCGGAGACAAGGGGGGCAGCCCCTTCAGGAGTCTGTGTGGGAGGGAGGGTGTGCCCCACTGTCACATGAGGGTGAGCCTGAGCTCTGGAGGTTTGTGGGGGGGGGCAGGCATCCACTCTGCCAGTTGTCACAGGATTAAAGCAGGGTGCCCGGCACATAAGGAGTGCTCAGAGAGGGGTGGCTCATCACCGTCAGTGTCACCCTGCTGTCCCCATTCCTTAGACCCTGGCAGGTCTGGAGAGGCTCCAGAGGGTTTGCAGTTTCAATTGGAGGCCTCCTCCACAGGGGAGGCGGGATTGAGGCCGCGGCGCGCCCAGGTAGAGCCTGGCCTTGGTTCTGTGCCCAGAGGGCGTGCGCGCAACACAGGTGTACGGAGGGCAGCACCTGCCCAGGCCTGCAGTGGTGACGCTACTGCTGTCCCCTGCCCTAGAGGGCGCGGGAGCGGCTCTCTTTCTGTTCCCGCGGTGGCCGGGCGGGAGCAGAGGCGCGCGTCACGGCACGGGTGCCTTCTCTGTTCTGTGACGTAGTGGCGGGGTCCCGGGAGCGCACGCCGGGCGCCCCCCAGCCTGTCCCCGGCCTCAGAGCCGGGGCAGACAGATGATGGCCACGCGGCGGCTCCTGGCTGTGGCGCTCGGACGCTGTGTCCCCGCCAGCCGCTCGGTGACCGCGCTGTCCCAGGGCTGCGTCTGGCGCCGCTTTGCCACCAGCTCCCGTCCATGCGCCAAATTCTACACCGACCCTGTGGATATGGTGAAGGACATCTCCGACGGGGCCACCATCATGGTCGGGGGCTTCGGGCTGTGCGGCATCCCCGAGAACCTGATCGGGGCGCTGCTGCAGACCGGCGTGAAGGACCTGAAGGTGGTGAGCAGCAACGTGGGCGTGGACGACTTCGGCCTGGGCCTCTTGATGGCCACCAAGCAGATCCGCCGCATCGTCTGCTCCTACGTGGGCGAGAACAGGCTGTGCGAGGAGCAGTACCTGGCGGGCGAGCTGGAGCTGGAGCTGACGCCGCAGGGCACCCTGGCGGAGCGCATCCGGGCAGGGGGCGCCGGGGTGCCCGCCTTCTACACGCCCACGGGGTACGGGACCCTGGTGCAGGAGGGGGGCTCCCCCATCAGGTACTACCCCGACGGCCACCTGGCCATCATGAGCCAGCCGCGGGAGGTGCGTGAGATCGGAGGCCAGCACTACCTGCTGGAGCACGCCATCAGGGCGGACTTCGCCCTGGTCAAAGGCTGGAAGGCCGACCGCATGGGCAACGTGATCTTCAGGGGGAGCGCCAGGAATTTCAACGTGCCCATGTGCAAAGCTGCAAATCTCACAGCCGTGGAGGTGGAAGAGATCGTGGATGTGGGGACTTTCCCCCCGGAGGACATCCACGTCCCTAGCATTTATGTAGATCGCGTGATAAAGGGGGGAAATTTTGAGAAAAGAATTGAGCGTTTAAGGTTCCAGGAGGAAGAAAGAGAAGCCCAAGTGGAGGAAGGCTCGAGGACGCGCATCATCAAACGGGCAGCCCTGGAGTTCAAGGACGGCATGTACGCCAACCTGGGCATCGGGATCCCGCTGCTGGCCAGCAACTTCATCAGCCCCAGCATGACTGTCCATCTTCACAGTGAGAACGGCATCCTGGGCCTGGGCCCATTCCCACCCAAAGACAAGGTGGACCCAGATCTCATCAACGCCGGCAAGGAGACAGTCTCGGTGATTCCAGGGGCCTCGTTTTTCTCCAGCGACGACTCCTTTGCCATGATCCGAGGGGGGCACCTCCACCTCACCATGCTGGGGGCGATGCAGGTTTCCAAGTACGGTGACTTGGCCAACTGGATGATTCCCGGCAAGAAGGTGAAAGGCATGGGCGGCGCCATGGATCTGGTGTCCAGCGTCAAGACCAGAGTGGTGGTCACCATGGAGCACTGCGCCAAGGACAGCTCCCCCAAAATCATGGATAGGTGCACGCTGCCGCTGACCGGGAAGCGCTGTGTGGACCGCATCATCACCGAGAAGGCCGTGTTCGACGTGCACAAGAAGAAGGGGCTGATGCTGATTGAGCTCTGGGAAGGCTTGACTGTGGACGACCTTAAAAAGAGCACAGGGTGCAGCTTTGCCGTGTGCCCCAACCTCAGGCCCATGCAGCAGGTGGAGCCCTGATGTGGGAGGCAGCCGGTGGGCACTGAGCCTGTGCTTCTCAGGTCAGCCTGGCAGGGCCTCCTCAGAGGACGTGGGTCATGGCAGGAAATCATCTCACTGGCACTTGGACAGGCTCACCTCTGGGCTCTCAGACTTTCCTGCTAGACAGATGGGATTCTCTCTAGAGGGCTGTGATTTTAATAAACACATGCAAAAAAACAGGCAAGGTTATCTGGTATGGTCTTGAGCTCAGCAAATCACCTGCAACAGCGGGAGAGGAATGTGCCCTCCCCGGTGTCTGTGATAGGTATGTTGAATTCTCCACAGCTGAGGGTATCCACAGCAGGGTTTCATCCAAGCGCTTCCCTGGTAATCTAGTCACAAAACCTAGACAAAAAATGATGAGGGAGAACCCTCCCCCACTCCCCAACATTATACTACTGCCGTGACAAATACAGGACGGTAAACGTGAGTTTGCATGGGAGGAAGTGCCGGCCTCATGAATGTTTGCCCCTTTAGCACCTCTGCCTTTTCTCCTGGGCCTTTCATGGTGTTGATCAGTTTTGTTTCCCTGCAGCCCCCTCTCCTCCCCACACGTCTGCTCCTGGTACCTAAGTAGATGACCCCCAAGGAAAATAGGACCATTGTTGGGGATGGGACCTGGTGATGGGAGAGACAGGGGAGGGGCTGTCTGTGCCGATGTCCCACGGCGGGGGGGGGGGGAGTCCTGCAGGAAGAAACAGCCCATCTGTGTGGCCAAAAGCTACAGCTTGTGAATAAAGGAGGCCGAGAAAGCTCAGTGCTGGACGAGATGGGTTCCCCACTTCAGCGCTAGTGTTTCTGCTTCCTCCAGACACTTAGATCCTTCCTCCCTCTGAGGGGCCCTGACTGTGACACCCCTCAGGACCCTGGAGGGGCTGTGAGGAATTTCATCCTGGATCTAAAGTGAAAAGGAGGACGTTTGTGTGCACACGTGTGTGTGCTGCCGTAGACCATGCCTGGCATGGAGCGAGCACCATGTGAGTGAGCTCCAGGGCTTCACGCAGCTGACAGGCAGGTGCGGGCCAGAGCAGTAAGTTCTAGGTGGTCAAGGACGGGCTTCCTGAGAGCTGCCATTAGAGCCTCACTCTGACTCACCCCGACGGAAGGGCCAGATCCTGGGTAGCAGAGATGTGCAAGGAGAGATGGCACTCACTGAGGGGACAGCCTGGGTGTGTGGGGAAGTGGCCAGGGACCAAGGCAGGGGGTGGCTGGGATGAAATGTCATGGAGTGGACAGTGGGGCCCCTTTGGGGTTTCTGGGGAGGTTGCAGCTGATTTGCCCCGTTGTGAGGCGTTTTCTAGCAGGAGTGTGGAAAAGGCAGAGGTATCCAGGAGCACACAGGAGAGACGGCCCCACCTCTGCATTCCCGGGAAGGAACTGCCCAGCCCAGCACTGCCTGGGTTTCCCCCCAGCCAGCTGGAGCCTGCGGGGCTTGTCCAAGGACAGTGGCCGCAAAGCAGAGCCAGTGGGAAGGGGAGCTCTGGGCTCTGGAAGGAGGGGCTGGGGACAAGCTCTGAACAAAGATCAGGGGCCAGTCTCCCCTCTATGTGCCCCAAGCCAGGCCTCTGCAGCTGGCTGGGGAAGGGTATGACTGTCGTGGCTCTGTCCTGCTTTGCTCTGGGATCTGAGCCATTGCTGTTCTCTGAAGCTTTTGTTGCCACTTCTGTAAAACGGGAGCCTGGGACTAGCTGCTGGCAAGGTCCTCAGTCAGGCTCACCTGGCCTGTGAGAGCCATAGAGGGGTCCCTAGCACCCACCGCAGGCTAGCTCAGCGGATGTCTTTGAAGGTTTCTTGGGTAATTGACCTAATATGTCATCTTGTGCTGTGCCCAGGGGATCCCCATAAATTCAGACCTTCAAACATAGTTGCACAAAAGGAAGGCAAATGTGAACAAAGCCTGGAGGACTGATGGCTTCACCTCCCTCCCCCCCCCACCCCCGCAGCCGGGGCTCTGCAGGGCTCACAGGACAGAGAGGCAGCCCATAGCCCTGGAGGGTGCTCTGGGTCCAAGGCTGTCCCCACAGGGCTGCCAGTCTGCGGAGCACCCCTCCAGGGCCCGGCATCTGTGCTCTGTCCCTCTCTGGGTGACCTCTCCCACTTGTCCCTCTGTTCCTGAGCCCCTGCTGCGTCCCCATAAACCTGACTGACCAGGACCCAACTCTGCCTGATGGCTTCTCCCCAGATCTCCTTCCAGGGGCAGTGCCTGCATCTAACAACCCCCCTGTCTCTGCAGCTCTGGGCCACATCCTGAGCAGAAGCCTCTCTGGGGTTCAGGGCAGTTGTTGGTAGCAGGTGATGTCATAGGTCAAAGGTTGTTGCCTGGAGCGGTTGGTTAGTCAATCAAGTGTCCAGTGGACACTTGGCATGAGGCACAGCTGCTTAAGGGCTGACCTTTGAGAGGGACTGAGCGTGGGGCAGGCAGTGCCCCTGACCTTTCATGTATAATGGAGACCCAGTTAGGAGAAAGTAAGTCTGGGTGTGTAACATAACTATAAATGTAGGTGTCTGTGGGTTCACGCGTGCACATGTGTGCATGTATGTACTTGTGTGTAGCAGTACCTGCCACATGGAGGTGATCTGTGCTCTCGTGTAAACAGGGCACTTAGCACTATGTTTAAGGAGACACAGAAGTGAACTACTGATGCTGCTTCTGTAATTCAGTAGAAGGATGTCTCACACACGCGAAATGAAGAGGTGCGTCTCGTCTTTATAATGAAAGCCAGGAAATAACCTGTGTGTCTCATGATAAGCCACTATCTAGGGAAATTATGGTGTGTCTGCTCAAAGGGACTTTATTTACTGTGGAGA